>PVKN010034614.1:0-11795 GCA_004027915.1 Capromys pilorides
AGATGGTTCAGTGGTCTAAAGCGCCTGCTTAGGAGGGCTCAGGCGACTGCGGGGACTGCAGTTCAATCCCCGGCACCACATGCTGCGCCAGCGCCACCACCAGGGCAGGCTGAGCCAGCCACAAAATGAATAAATAAAGAAACAAACAAACACAACAAGCAAACAAATAAATAAATAAATAAAATTAAAAAAAAATAAAATAAAATATAGTACATATGCTTACAAAGTTTTATAAGACTGTGTATTGCTCCACTGTTGTAGCTATTGAGGAGCTTCCTATCTTAGGGGTCATCTCAAAAATTAGACCCAATCCAACCTGCACGGCGCCATTGGATCTGACACATCACATAGAATAAATACGGTTTTTAATCTCAATCACACTTCATGCAATATCCTTCTGTGGTTTTGTGTGTAAACTAATTGCTTTCTTCCGTTGAACCATAGATATTGTACCAGATCTAGGAATCTGATGAAAAAATGAGTCAATTTATAAGCCCTGTAATTTTTTTATGAAAGTTCCCATCCCTCACAGCTTTTAACCTAAACAGAATAACTTCCTTTGTTCATATTCTCTCAAAGATCATGTTTGGAAAAATGAAAAGAATCTGGTGCTTAGCAACTTAGAAGAATCTCAAATGTGAAGACAGACCATGTAGAAATCAAAATTATATGAAGGTGAAACTATAATCACACTAAAACACTACAGAATGATATTAAATTATATGTTCAGATAGCAGCATGTGCTCAGCGGAGTATGAGACACTTGGATACAGAGGCCAGGCAGTTTGAAATAAAGAATAGAAAGAAACATGCCATGTCAAGGAAAAGCTACTGGTTACTGATTTAAGGTTCATGGACACTTATTGATTATACAGGGTAAGTGTTTTATTGACTGCTTCTGAGTTCTAAGTCTACCCTCTAATGACTATTTTACCATACTGAATCAGGCTTCACAATTCCTTTTCTTTGTCAGCTGGCACAATATCACACTTAGGAGAAGGTGCTGGAAGTGGAAGAGGCTTCTATTTCTAGTGTGATCTTACAGCAAACCTGCAGGATGGAGAAACATGTGGCAATGCACAGAGCCTTGCCCCCTCTGAGCAGTTCTCTAGAGCACCCACGCTGCACTTCTGCAAGTGCCCAGCCATGGGGCCTCTGCATATGTGGCTTCACCGGTACCTCAAATAACAGAGTTTTGTTAACATAAGGCATGAGCAACTTCTCTAGCATTGGATGTTTATGGCTATTTAATAGACATCCTGGGTGGAGGCAGCCTCTGTGGCTTGGATGCGCTGTCTCAGCCTTGCAGACGCTGGTTGCTCCTTACTTCTGCTCTTCTTGCTGTTTTTACCATTCTCTTTTCCCCTTATGAGCCAAACTCCCATTATTCCCGTCCCCTGTGAATGTTAATAACCCTCTTCAGTTTCCTCTTAATTTATGGTATACTTGGCTCTTCGTTGGGCTTTGACTGATAGAGATGACAGCAAAGTGCCTTCACTGAATCATGTCTATTAAATCTTCTCATAGAAGAAAACACAATGCATCCCAAAGATATATATATATATATATATATATATATATATATATATATATAATCTGATTTAGATAGGAAGTTTATCCAAAGCTGTCATGGAGCTCATTTGATTCATAAAATTATATTTATCTTTAACCTATAGTTTTATTTTTATGTTGTTTTATTCATTTATTGTTTTATGTATTTAGTGCAAGGTCTACAAGATCTCACTACACAGATCGGACTTGTGGTGATCCTCCTGTTCTCAGCCTCCCAAATGCTGAGAATACAGATGCGTGCAGCCTTAGTCACCATCTCAATCCATAGCTTTAAAATGAATAGACCAGAGTAGTGGTTAAGCCCGTATGACGAATGTGTCCTGCATATCCAGTTAGTCTCTTCTGAAATTTCAATCCAAATGTATGAATACCTGGCAGTGGCCTGTCTAGCTATTATGAAAAACATACACTGCTGCTCTAGCTAATGACACGTATTTCAAAATTACAAACCCATTCACTTTGCTTCAGTGCAATCTATGCAGTGGACCAGCTGTCTGCAGAAAAGTAAGTTCTGGCAGCTTCAGGTCCAGGAGCAGCTTGTGGCAGCAACACTGCCAGTCTACATTACAGAGAGGGCAGAGCTGACTACGCCAAATTCTAATCATGATTTAAAATAATTTTCCCTGGTCCATGACAATATGATTTCCATGAAAATAGTGTCAAGTCATTCAGTGCAAGTCGCCTGCAGCAACAGATCTATTACTAAAATCGGGTGGATATGTAGCATTGGTTTGACTAGGCTGTCAGGAAGAACTCTGAATTATCCAGCCAATGCTGACACTGAGAAATTCTTACTATACCGAAATTTGAATAAACTGAGAGTCCTGAGGATTTGGAAAAGACAGCTAAGTTTGTCACTTTTATTTCCAACAGAGTAGTTTCTATGAGCCACAACTTGGTAAATATGTATTGTGAAATGTGTAGTTTCAATTTTCCAGCTGATACACACAGTTTCTCATAGTTATTCCAAATTTGCAACTCAAACAGCTAAATGTTTTGCATAACCTATTTGGCTTTCTCATATCATTGAAGAAGTATCTTTTCATGTTATTAAAAATATTTTAAATCAGAGATTTGGTAACTAAAGCACATTTTATTCCAAAAGTTGTATGTTAAAAAAACATTGACCAGTTTAGAAGTTTTAAAATGCATAGTTTTTGCACAGTTCCACTTGAAGACAAAAATAATTTAAATGAAATTTCACTTTATTTATTGAATCTGTCAAAGAGTACTAATCCTATTTATTACACCAAAATGATTTCCCAAAAACATTCTCAATCCAGTTTCTATGCCTTTGATGGTTATTTCAGAGCCATTTACTTCCCTTATTAATAAATTCTTTTATTTTCAAGCTTATCAGCTTTTATTTTTACACTTTTTTTCACATTTCTTCCTTTCCTGAAATAAGTTAAAGTAAAAATGCTTTGTGTAGGCAGAACTTAGTGGATAAGGTGTGAATTGTTATATGTTGACATTTTTGCCTGAAACAAGAACCCACCAGTATTTTAAGTATTTGACTTTTTAAATTAGAGCTCTATTGCAATATGTTGACCTGCTTTTTATCACTGATGATATAAGCAAGAATCTCCCATTAATACCTACCCTAAAAAGAAGTTTCATGCAAGACATACCAACATGTATAGTGACAATGTATATAAACTTCACCATTAAATTCCTTCCGTAATCACTTCAAGTTTTGAATGTATGTCTTCCTATCACTCATTTTCAGTATCAGAAATTTTAGTCATCTGAAAATCTCAATCTCTCAATTTCCACTGTTGCAATATTAAATCATTTATACTAAGAATATAAGCAATGCCATAGGGCAGGATTTTAATGAAAAATGGGAAATTAACCATATATGATTTCTGAATTACCTTTGAGTAAACCAGATCTATTTCAATGAAAGAAAACCACAACATTAACTGAATTTATGTAACAATATCTCAGGGGCACTAAATGCTTATATTTTTAGAAAATTCATGTACATCTATAAATGCTATATTACATATAGGTGCTGTATGAATATTTAAGTTATTAGAGGTTATAGTTTTTTAGTCATCAGGATTACTAAATGTGACTGGACTAATAAATATTTCAGAAGAGTAAGAACAATTAAAGAACAAAGGAAACAAAGTACCTTAAAAGTGAGTTTCTAGGTGGAAAGAAAAGCCAGTAGATAATAGCTTGCAAATCAGAGCTCACTAACAAATTGGGACATCATAATTCACTGCTAATTAAATCATTTTTTTGTTCTAACTCGGAAGAATTTTGAAAAAAAATTTCCCTTCTCACTCATGATTATATGTAGATGACAACATAAAATACTCAGTATTCTCATGAATATTCACTAAGACTTGCTGAATTTGTGCAGACAATATTACTTATGAATTGGGAAAAAGATGCACACAGAAACAGTTAGTTATAGTAATTGATACTTTCAAAATGTATGCTGTATAACAAAGTAGTATTTGAAAGTCATTGGAAAGTCTAAGTGTGTTGGAAATTCTAGAGTTGTGATCATTTGCATTTTTCACCTCACCTTTACTGTTCTCTTTGTTTGAAAATTTACTGTCCAAAAATGTGATATAGCATTGTAGAGAAGATACATTTTTGGGAGGAAATATCTAATATTGTTTTAAAGTTAGAAAAGCTACATTACCAGTAAGCAGAAAAATTAGGCTTTCATATGTGGAGATTTTGATATTTAAAAACTTTTTGTTAAACAATATTTTTTCTGAAGAAAATAAGTGTAAACTAAAACAGAGACACTTATCATATATTTCAGCATTAAACTTCTAGGCACGGTGACTCTTATATTTCCAGAAATTAGCTGTTTCATGTTGTATTCATAGATAAAAGTATATACGTCTAATAAAGTGTATACTGCTGATGAGAAGTTCACGTAAAACAAAGCACTTTGTATCTAAAACGATTATTGTAATTAAAATTCTATAGTGGGTATTTAAAAATTAATGCCACACATTAATTTTGACAGTTCTACAGGGACCACAGAACTATAACAAATTCATTTCTACTTCTTATTCACCACTCTTTTTAAGTAATCAGTCCTCTAGAAGAGAACTTTATAAATTAGACAAAGTCTATGCCCAAGATTAGGGCTGGCAAGATAGTTCAGTAGTCTAAAGCGCCTGCTTAGGCAAGCTTAGGCAAGTGCAGGGACCAGGGTTTGATCGTCAGCACCACATGCTGTGCCAGCCCCACCCCCAGGGCAGGCTGAGCTGGCCATAACATAAATAAAAAAAGTTTTTTTAAAAAGCCCAAGATTCATTTTTCTTTGCCAGTGTGAGAAAGCCTAAAGTGAATCTCCTATAAGCAAGCTGGTCAACGAATTTTCAAAAGTTTGCCCAGGATAAGGATAAGGCAAACAATAACCTTTTATTCTCAATTATAGTTTTTAAAAAGCTAAGAAGACAAATTTTGATTTCATGTGTTTTTGTATATGAATACAATGAGTTTTAGATACTTAACAAATATTGCAATGTACTACTGAACAGAAAATTGATTTATTTTTAAAAATACTGCTCTATGAGCTTGTTGCATTGTTAATGACTTCAAAGAGCTTTGCCCTTGCAAAGAAGATGCTAAATTAATGAATCTGATTGAAGACAATCGGTTTCCAAACTCAATACTTTAAATTGCACCCTCTGGCTAAAGGAAGTTAGAAATTTTGGAAGAGCAAATTTGACCTAAATGCAATTGTAACAGTTTATGAGAAAAGCAGCAATCCTGTCCCTGTCCCCCACCACACTTCTCAGTGTGACAGAACTGATTTGATAAAAATACAACCAAATTTTGCCCCAGATTTCATTTCCAATTCCCCCAAGTGATTCCCAAATCCCTGATGAAGTTTTTACTTTTCTTTAGACAGGAGAGAAATAAGAAGACATGTCACAAAATTGTGCATAAAGCTATGTGCATTCAATTTATCATACTTTTTTCTGTTCTTACCATGCTTTCTGTTTTTGTGGCTCTAAAATGAGTTCTTAGTTTTCTTCCTTCCTTCCTTCCTTCCTTTCTTGCTTTCTTTCTTTCTCTTTCTTCTTTCTTTCCTTCTTTCCTTCTTGTTTGCTTGGTACAGGTTCTCACTATACAGCTCAGACTCATAGTGATCTCCTGGTTTTCAGCCTCCCCAGTGTTAATTTCATTCACTATGCAACAAGCTCATAGAGAGGTACTTTTAAAAATAAAGCAATCTGTTGTTCAATAGTTCATTGCAATATTTGTTAAGTACCTAAAAATCATTATATCCGTATACAAAAACTCATGAAATCAAAATTTGCCTTCTTGACTTTTTAAAAACTGTAATATATGGCATGAGTCACAACACTCAGTGACCAGCTCAGTGCTCCCATGGGTGGGGCTGGCGTGGCATGTGGTGCGGGGATTGAAATCTGTTCCCTGTCCTTGCCTAAGCAGGCACTTAGTCTGCTGAGCTAGCTCATTGGCTCAATTTCTCACTTTTGAAACAATGATGTTTTGTTGTTCCCGAATCTTGACTGCAAAACTTTGAAACTGATCGATTTTAGGGTCTTTCTCTCTTCTTTTTTTACATTTGTTTATTTTTTTAATTCATTTCCTTTTACTTACGTACCTGTGAATTCAGATTATTATAATCCCTGAAGCAGCCGACAAAGTTAAAAATCTTAGTCATGATTTTAAGGCCTTGCATCATCACAGCTATCATGTATAATTTCTAAATAACTCTGTATTATTTATTCAATGATATCAAACTCTTATTATTCTAGGCCTTTGCTTTTGTATTGCTCCTTCTGAGGAGGTTTCTCTGTCTCCTTCACATATGTTCAGTTAAAATAGATACATCATACTTTAAGAATTAGCATCACCTTTTCTGCCATAACATTCAAACACATTTAAATATCATTTCTCTCCACTCTTCTGGTACAGCAATTATCACACTGATTTTTTTGTCTTTTTTGTAGCAATACTTCTTAGTGGCACTTATCATATTACATTATAATTTTTTAATGTGCTTGACTTTTGTGCACAGCGAGATTCTTGAGTGTTGGAGCCATGCCTAATTCGTCCTTGCATTTCTATTTCCTGGAATATAATGTGTGCAATAGTCATTTAATTACATTTTCATGCATGAACTCTTGAATGAGTGAATGACTCATCATAGCTACCAGTGGCTTTGGCAAAATTGCCACGAACATAGCTTATTTGATAATTGTACAAAGATGGGATTTAAATGTTTACATTATTGGTTCAGAGATTTTTCAACTCTCTGTGTTTCATAATCACTTATGGAGCTTTATGAAAACCATGTTTGGTCCTCAGCGTTAGGAAGTCTGATTTGTTGGTTCAAAGGGCTCCACGGTAATCATGTGTCTATTTGTTCATTCCTTTTAATTTTCTCTCAGGATTCTTATGTATAGTCTGTCTGAGACAATGTAATCAATGATTCTAAAGCATGCTCGGTACTACATTTGGCTCAGTGTTAGGAACTCAGAAAATACAAAGTACAGAGAGATGTACTTAACCTGAAGTATTTAATATATTCTGATTAGCTGTAGACAACTATTCAGGTCTCCATGTAATTTTATCTCAATTTAATTATCTTTGCAAGGCTGAATTTTAGAGAGCAGAGTGCTTTCTAAGACCAAGGACATTAACTAAGTGTTCAGATTACATTGTGTGTAATTGTATTCCAGTCTAATTACATCTACAAAACAGACTATCAGACAGTATTTAGGAATATTGCCCAGATTGTGGACATTATTAACTACCACCCTGACCTTGACAACTAGATGCTAATGGACACAATGACTAGTGAAGATGAGACATTTAGAGTCTCCAACTATAAATAAATTCTGCTTTGATGTTCAATATAGTGTCCATACTGTGATTTAGTGGAGTTTTGCTATCTTCAGCTCAATCACAGCTGCGCTTGAATAGGGAGTGTTGCCGTGATTTGATTAATCTAGTGGCAGTTTGTGGTTTCACTTTTCTAGGACAGTAAAATAAGATTTAGTAGTAACGATATGTACAGTATAGCATTTCATAAAATCTTATGTCATAAAATGCCTGAAGAACTTTCCAAGTGTAAGATGAAAAAACAGTAATTTATGACAAAAATAATAAAGGAGATTCTGCTACTGAATGCTTGCCGGTACTGCTGTTCAAACTCAGGAACAGCACACATTAAAGTGGAAACAATCTTGACTAAGCTGCCTCTTGGAAATTATTATTTCTTCTTCCAACTTGATTTGTGGGCTTTCTCAATGTTATTGTCGAAGTGGTAACAAACTTATGTGTTTTCACTCTGAACCAAAATAGACAGTTGCTGGACAACTCAGACAATAGATTATTTTGTACATTAAAAATTTTATGACTTTTATCAGTATTTCAGCACTAAAATGATATACCTCCATATAAGTCATTAGAGCTAACTTTAGATGATACTATTAATATCAAAACAGTGATACCTCAGTTCATGAATACTTCTACTTGTAAAGGATTCTGTTTACAAACAAAAAGTTCCACAGAATTTTGCACTGTTGACAAAAACCACGGCCTTTGACCCTACACAATCACAAATGCAGTTATCTTCTGCCAAATCATAAATCAAATTTGGTTCATAAACCAAGATATCACTGTACCAAAATAAGTGATATAAATCAATGCAGTTTTGCAATACAATTTTTCACTGTGGATTCCTGAGTTACATAAGATACTGTTAATGTACTCATCATTATACTATTTTTAAAAATATTTTATTCTTGTGGCCGGGGAGATAGCTCCGTGGCACAAGTGCCTTACTGGCAAATGTGAGGTCGAGAGTTCAAACCCCAGTCTTAAAAAAAAAAAAAATTGTTCTTTCTGCAAGAACCTAGCAGTGTACTACAAGAGCCTGATTACCAGGCTTTTATATTCCCTTATTACAGTGGACAGAGACTCCATGCTCTTGGGGTTGTGCTCCTTCCTCATGTAGGAGAGCACATAGGAGAGACATTTTATAATTGTTAGGGTTTGGTTCCACAGTCAGCAGCCAGGAGGTCAGGGACAGCTGACTCTCCTCCCATACCTTCCATGCCAACCCCTTTTAGGAACCTCTCAGTGATGTAGGAAAATTCCAAAGAACTCACCCACTGCTATTAAAGATGCAAATTCGGGACAGGATTAGTTCAGAACACAGTATTTGTATATACCTTAAAACTTTGCTGTTGATACAAATATTGTATAATCAGGTTTGTGTAGGTGAGAAGTTAACTGTTTATACTGTTCTGTTTTAAATTTTGGTATGTTCCTTGTAAGCCAAGCAGTATGAGAGTCTGACACTAGGGTTTTTGCAGATGATGTATGATAGCAAGGGGCAGATCCAGTGTCTTAGCAGATGATTAATTCTGGGATATTTGGTGAAAAGGACAATGGTATTAGTCACTTCATAAGGATAAGCCTAAAGAATGGCTGTGGTCACAATGAAAGTTTTTATTCTTGAGTTTCCTGGGACAATCATTCAAGGTTCTTATTTGCATGTGATTTGTGCAAAATAAGCTAAAAATTCAATAATGGCTTCAGGAAATTAAAAAAATATATCATGAAAGTCATGCTTTTATGTCAGTTAAAGGTGTTGGGGATTTTAAATCTTTATTGTGCAGTACAATGAATGAAAAGCTATTCACGCATATGAATAAACATATGAAAGATACTCAACAGCAAAACTTATTTGCAAAACAACAAACTGTCTCAGTGTCGTTGAAAACCTAACAATGCTGCCAATGGGTTAAATTATAATGGTTAAAATGCTTGGTTAAGGTACAGCAGTAAAATCCAGAAAAGCTCAACTCTTGAGGTGTGTGATAACAGATAGATGAAATATTGTATTATGAGGTGTGAAGAAATTGTGTGCCGTAATCTGTAAAACATTTTCTTACATTTGAGGAGTCCTGAAATTTCCCCAATAATATCATATTGTAGTCCTCATAACTTTTGTGACTAAGTGATACATCAGAATTTTCTATTCTTTTTTTTTTCAATTTTGAACTGTTTATTTTGGAAAAAAATTACTCTTTATTTTTTTAAAGAGGATGCATAAGTGCCCGCCTGCCATGCTCAAGGTCCTGAGTGCCATCGCTAGTACCCTCCCCAGAAACAGAGAATGGAAACTAGTAAAATAAAACTTTAGACATTATGCAGAATTTCAGTAAATGAAACGACAGGAATTTCATTTAACAATGATTGTTATATTACGTACCATTTTCTTCAAAGTGCTTTTTCTTATTACCAGATATGCATGAAAAATTAGTCAAAAATAAAGAGGAGACAGAAAAACATTTAAGCATTGATTGTTCCTTTCAATAGAGCAGCAGAAATCAGCAGGGTGATTATTGGAGCTTTCCTGCGCATATACATATATATTTCTTTTTCCCTTCTTTCCTTTTTTTCCCCTCACCCCAGTTGTTCTTTACTTTTAAGCAATTTCTTTCCCTTTCACAATATTTATTATTCCTTTAAGATCATATAGACTCCCTAGTGTAAGAACCTGAAAGAGTAAATAAAGTCTTCTGCTCTTCCCTGTTTTCTTGTTTCTGCAAGGATAGCTCACAATAAGCAAAACTTAATATGATTTTAGGTTTTTCCCCCTGTAAACAGCTCTTTTCTTGGTCAATTTTATTGGCCCATCAACAGATGGTACCACATCAACATGCTCCGGAAGGCTTGACATATTTTTCAACAAATGATCATCCCCACAGACTCACAACAGCACTTTCTTCACCTAGAAGTCCTAGTGAAAACTGTCCTTAAGTTTGGAATGCTATTATAAAAATTTATTATTTTATTCATTAAAGACCACTTTACTAGAGAATGTTTCAAAACTAGGCTGCCTACCTGAACAAAGAGAAGATGACTGTCACACCCAGAAATCTGAGTACTCAACAGAGGAAAAGTGCTTGCCATGGTGCTGGAGCTGAATTATGCATTGGAATAGGGCTTTTGATGAAATAACAGTCCTCATTTAGCTATCATTTTCTAGATGAGGCTTAGCTGCCCGACCTGTCCACTACACATCTGTCTTTCTGCACATGGGCCGGATTAACAGATCTTTCAGAAGCCTTGCTGAAAATATTATACAAAGGAGGTAAGAGTCCTTAGAAGAATCAGTAACAAAAGTAAATTAAAATGTTTCCAATACTAAACAAAACAAAACAAAAGTTTCCAATACTGCTGGAACTTAAATATA
This sequence comes from Capromys pilorides, assembly GCA_004027915.1. Lineage (NCBI taxonomy): Eukaryota > Metazoa > Chordata > Mammalia > Rodentia > Capromyidae > Capromys > Capromys pilorides. Next base: position 10,799 of record PVKN010034614.1, read on the forward strand.
TGACACGAATTCAACAAGTTGGAATGTTATCTTTATAAAATGCATAAATCTTATTTTGGCTTAACTGAGTTATTTAACAGAAAATTTATTATATTTGCACAATAAGCTTTCAAAATTGATGAAATGAGAAGGAAGTTTCAAGAAAATCATCTAATCTTAGTTACCTACTTTTCTCTATGAAGTTTGTCGAAAGATTTCACTTTTCAGTTAAATAGAGGAAAAACAGTCTAGCACGTCTAATATCTCACAATATAGTACATTTACATCCCATGGAGACTTGTGAAAAACTTTGAGTTCTACATAGATAAAGTAAAGACAAAAGAAAGAAGGGAGGAGTCTTCTTCCTGGCACCACTGCTGTGGTTTCTGGCTAGGAATGAGCACCCAGTCAAAAATAAAAACATATGCAAAGGCTGAGGTTGTGTTATTCCCATACTGTTTTGTAACCGCTGACCATTGGCTCAGTGGCTCATTAAAACACCCATTCATTAGCTTATGATTCTGTTAGTTGAAATCCAGCAAGGTGCGCGGGGCCAGCAAGGCACGATGGGAAACAAACCCCGCCCTTATGCCTGCCTAAGCAGGTGCTTTAGCAGGCTGAGCTATCAGGTCCGCACTACATAATCCGTTTGTAAAGTTGTTGTTACAAAGAAACCTACTATATTGGCAGTCATATATAAGTATATTACATTCAACATGATAGTTTATAGTAAGTAATAATGATGATGCTGATGATGGTGATAATACTAATTATTATTATTATTATTATTATTATTATTATTATTGTAGGCTCACTTATTACTATAGTTTAATAAGTGTGCCCCAAAAGCCCAGAAGTTAAAACTTGATCCCCAAGAATCTGGTGCCATAGAGAAGTTGAGGAACATTTCACCACATGGGGCCTAGAAGAAAAAATTTGGTCACATTATGATGTGACCTAGAAGGAGATGTTTGGATACTGGTCCTTCCGCTTTTTCTCCTTCATCTCTTTCCTCCCC
>PVKN010034615.1:0-11803 GCA_004027915.1 Capromys pilorides
CCAACGCCTATTTTAAATGTTGAAGTTTCACCAGAAAGGATGCACAGCACAAAGTTGAGGCAAAGAAGAACATGGATGCTGAAAAGATAAGCATTAGAAACAAGCTACGTATGTTGTACAAGAGCTAGGAGAGGAAAGCACCCTCAGAGGCACTCCACCTACCACAGAATCAAAGGTGTGGAACAGAAAATCCTTCACTTAAAAGAGCTCCTGGCCCATCTGCTCTTTCAGAGCTACCTAAAGGAGATGTCCCTCACTCCAGCCATGCAGGTCCACAGAGCTCGTGGTAGCCAGTGTCCCTGGGCTGGCTGCAGGGGGAGCTGGTGGCAGACACTGGCACCATCCGTGTAGTGCTGGTTCTACTGCCACGCAGAACTCCATCTTCCACCCAGATTTTAGAGCGAGGCCTGGTAGGATAAGCCACGTGTCCCTGAGAGGACAATGCACAATGCTGTCGGAGTAGCTCTGAAGGAAGAACAGAGAACTCAGCAAGTTGGAGAGGCAGAAACATGGGACACTGATCAAGGAAAAACCCACACGACACAAGGGTCATGCCTAAGGGTCCTTCGAGGCGGCGGCCAGCAGCGTAGCAGGGCAGAGCTGCCCAGCCCTTTTGGGCCTCACATCTTGTCACCACCGCCCAGCAGCTGAACACACTTACTGGATGTAACGTTAGCCTTGCTGGGTCTTGGTCCTGCTTTCATCTGATTCTATTTCTTAGTCCCTCTCATTGGAATGGGAACATTTAAGCTGTGCGTTATGTCCTGGAAGAATAATTTTGCAGGGTCTCAGCATCTGAGTTTGCCTTGAGTTCAGAGATCTGGACGTAAACTTTCCAGCAGTGCTGAATCAGATGCCCTGGTTGCATTTTACATAGTGAGATAGGCGTGAGCCTCAGGGGACGGCCTGAGGCACGGTGTTATGGCCTAGATGTAAAGGTCACTTTTACAGGTGGGGCCTCGTGGTCAGATCACGTGGTTTGTGGTCTGGAAGGCTGTCATCTCACCCCGACTCTCCTTCTCTCTCTGCTTCCTGTCCCTGGCAGGAGCACATTTCCTCTGCTCGGCATCATGAGACCTGTACAGCCCAGAGTTCACACGTGCAGTGGAAATGTAAGGGCGTGCGGTGAGGCAGCTGAAGAGATCTCACAAGCCTCATGTGTCCAACAGCTTCCGGCTGGCGCTCTTAGCTTAGTTCTGTAAGGAGCCTGACACTGTCTCTTTCGGTAATTCAGATTCATGGTGTACTGATTTACTTATGTATTTATTTGATTTTCTGATGAGCAAAGAATTGCCACTTCACAAATGTGTTCAAATATAGCACTGTAATAGTGAAAGATATCTTTACAATGGATTTCAAAGCCACACTGATCCACCTCACCCAGCACTGTAGCGCTGCATTTCACCTGAGACCTGTGATTGTGCTTCTGTTGGGTTAATGGAGTCCATCAGACAGGTGTGAACTGTTGCCACGGCGTAGTTCGTCCATAAGTGTCCTGCTGTGTGATTCTTTCCCTGGTGGGGGTTGCTTTATGTAACCAATGTTAAAACTTCTAACAATTATATTGAAGACATTTAGGAATAGACTACCTGCAGGAATACTTTTTAGAAAGCAATTATTCAAAATGAAATTTGTGTTTTGGGTCCTAGTAACTGTATATTTATTGATCCAACTTGGCTGACACGGGGCCTGCGTGGGGTCTGCACATGCAGGTAGCACTCCTCAGCTCCGGGCTTCGCCCCTTCTCTTTCCCTCCTTTCTCCCTCCCTCTCCTCATTGCCTTCCCACTTGAGGAGCATCCATCTCCCTATTTTCTATTGTCTGTCTTGTGCTTGCTCTTTATTTATACTTTGGATTTCTCATATAAGAGAAACCATGAGACATTTAATCTGAATGTTATAGCACGGGTGATTTAGGAACAGGCTTAATGCATGTAGCCCTAACACATAGGCCAATTTTGTCATGAAGGCATGAGTGTGGGTCTGTCAGACCCAATTTTATTGTTATGGTACTTACATTGATGAATCATGCATCACAATTTTATGAGTTTTACTATAGTAACCAATGAGTACTTAAAGGAAAAGCATCACAAAAATATGGTCATGTGTACCTAATATTCATTGTTTATAGAAAAGTACCAAAATTTTCAATATCAACTGGTTTTTGGTGTATAAATTTTCAAAAAGAACATTAGAAATAAATTTTTACTACAATAAATCCAGCAATGACACTCTATAAAGAAACATACTCTTCACTTCGGTTAGCACGCCTCAGGCAGCCTTCACAGGCGACAGCTGCGTACGCCCCACTCCCTACGCCTTACGCACTTACGCTGACACTGACGCACACGTGTCGGGCTTTCCTGGTCTTCCGTAGGGCACACTTGACATCTTGCTGGCCCACTCTGTCAGCATGCCCTTATCGTGCAGTGAGCGGTTAGCAGGAGCATAAAATATCAATGAAATAAATAAATTCTTGACATGTGTTGTATGCGTAGAGCAGGCGTGAAGGCTTTCCCGCCAGCTGTGTGTGCCGGGAAAACCTAAAACTCAGCAGCAGAGGTAAATCCTCATATGAACTGTCTGACCATCCCAGGAGACCTTCACCACAAAAGGAAGCTTTGCTTCAACCGTCACACCCAAGGCAGCGCTCGCAAGGGGCCACCGCAAGCTCCGTGTTCACGCCTCGTTCACACGGACAGCGCTTGAGCTTAGCTTCCCTTTCCTATGTGGCCAGTTTGCCACCTCTCTTCCCTTTCTGTCTTGTCAGGGGCCTCCTACTGCATTGTACAACATGCACTCAGCGAAGAAATAAGAGGCCAGTACAATACAACATGACACATGTAATGAGTGCTTGGAATAGACGCAAACATTGTCACATGAGCTATGACTCGCGTACGAAACCTACAAGGTAACATCAGGAACAAAATCGGGTATGAACTACGATGTAGACAGAAACCAAAATGTGCCACAGAAATGAGCTTTGCTTCAACAGCCACACCCAGGGCAGTCTTCACACGTGGCCACCGCGTGTTCTGTGCACGAGTGTCGCTTACACGACAGCACAGGTATTGTCTGCATGTGCATACTTGATTTTTTTTTTTTTTCCCTTTCCTGTCACCCCAGTCGGTCCAGGTGGCCCTGCGCCTGTGCATTAACCTGTCAGCTCACCCGTGTGCTCCAAAGGTTTTGAGCAGCTCCCTAAGCAGAAACGTTTTGTTTTTCCTCAGCTGCAAATGATAGCTCACGAGCTCCACTTTCCACCCTCTAAGCAAATTTCTCCATGATACTGTGCGCTTATTATTTTCTTTATAAATTATCAAGCTATGCCACACAAGTCTAGCGTTGAGTAAAACACAACTGCCGCTGAGGCCTTGGGGGTCACGTGACGTCGCGGTTGTTGCACAGCTCATCGGTGACATCCACTTCACATCCGGGTTTGGTTTTGCAAGTTCCCACCTCAGGCTTCCGATTTCTCGACACTTCCCTATCAGTATTCCCATCGTGGTGAAGCGTTGACGTCACCAGGATCGCTTTTCTTCCCTCTCTATATCCGGAGCTGATGTTGTAACTTCCTGAAATTCAAACGTTCAACTACCCAGTTCTCCCTTCTGAAGCTGCAGCATTGCACGTGGAATTTCTGCTTTGTCCCTGCAAACAGCTCCAGTGCTGGCCAGCTTGTGCTCTGGTCACACCAACTGCAAACTGTCAACAATTGTCGGGCGTGGCATCTTGATTAGCTCAAGAGGCGGAGCACCAGGCCTGTTCCTACCATCCCTCGACTTCATTATGACACAAAGCAGGACCCGATGGATGGGTTCCACAGTAAACGTTTATGTGGAAAGCGCAATATGCCTTTACATCCACATATAATAGATATACAAATATTAAATAAATATTTATTAATATATAATCATCTATTATATACAATATAACACATCTATACTATAATTACAATATATAATTATAAGCATATAAATATAAAATTTGTACTATATAAGTATATATTTATGACATGCATAAATTGTATGCTATTTGGGCCCGTCACTTGCCACGTCTTGCATGGTCCTGTAATCGCTGAGGGGCCTGGGCTAGCACAGCAGGTCTCCGCAGGCTTTCGGGGCAGCGCTCCAGTGAGGGTCGTAGTCACTACATTTCTGAAAGCGGCTGCTGTGCGCACAGAAAGCCTCGCTTGCGCTGTGGCCTTCACGCGTTTCGCAGTGTCCTAGCGTTGCGTCTGTCACAGCTTCCCGCACTTCACGGCCCCCCGGCCGTCTGTCCAATACGCTTCGCCCCTGCCAAGACCTGAGCCCTGCTTTCTAACCTAGCTCCAGCGCCAAATCTTCCCATCTGGCTGCGCTTCCATTCCGGAGCATTTCGACTCCTTCAGTCTGTCCCCGCAGCGCTGTGCTCCTCCTGCTCCGAGCAGGGCAGCCTGCACTCCTGCTGTGTCCTTCGATTCTTGCTCATTTTCCCAGTCACAGGCACTCTGGGTCACACGGCGCTGTCACGAGCGCCACCGCCGCCGTCCTCCGCCCGCACCTCTCTTCTGCTTTGAAAACGCGTGTTTTCCGCAATGCGTTTTCACTTACCCACTCCTAAGTAATCTGACGATTCTCTTTCCACCTTTTCTAACATTTGCCAATATGGGTTTCGTGTAGGACTGATCTAGAGGCTGCTTCTATCAGGAAGTCTAAAGGAAGCCTGGTAGCAAATCCAAGAGCGGCGTGGGCCTCTGGGACCTCTGGGATGCTCGGGCAGGCGTGCAGAAGCGGGAAGCCGCAGCACGCAGGGCGCCCACCTCCGGCGTTGCCGCTTGGGTGCACGTGCGCGCTCCGTGCGGTTCATCGCTCCAAGTGAGCCAACATGCAGGTCGCTTCCTGCGTCCCTCAAGAGAGGCCCGGATGCGCGGCTGGCCACTACGATGCCGATGCGAGTTTACAGTAGAAGCGAAAGCCATGAGTCCGCGGGGCCAGGACTGGGCCTGCAGGAGTGAAAGCGCAGGTGTGAACCGTTGCTCTTCCTGTGCAATTGGCTTTTCAGGGCCACTTCAGTTAGAGAACGAACCCTGTTCCCAGGCTTTACCCGCCCCAGAGGCCCCGCCCCTCCCGTGTGCTCCACTGCTGCTAACTGCAAGGCTTACGCTGCTGCTACTGAGAGCTATTCTTATGTAACTAATATACGCTTGCTTGTTTATAAATGCCTGTTTTAAAAAGGACAAAAGAAAAGCTTGGCATATGTATCTATTTCGCTGTGTATCTGTCAGTCCTCACCCCTTGGAACAGATGACATGGAACAATAAAGGACCTGGAAAGCGGGAAAGAATAAATGTCAAGCTGGTTGTGGTTATGCACGCCTGTAATCCCAGCACTTGGGAGGCTGAGGCAGGACAACCAGTGCGAGTTCAAGACCAGCCTGGGCTACAAAACTGAGCTCAAAAAAAAAAAAAAAGTCAGGCTGGCACTGACAGAAGGCGTGAGAAACAGAAAGTGTTTACCGGCAGAAGCAGCCCACGTGGTCCTACGGGTGCTGCTGCCCCAGCTCTGCTCCTCTGCCACCTCCTCCAGGCCCAGCCGTCTGCTCTGCCTCGCTCAAGTTTCCAGAGTCTTCAACATCTTCACTGACTCCACACAATCTTCCCCAAAGCAGAAGGAATTCAAGGTGTTAACTGCAGACACTGCCTTGTGCGCGATGAAATCGAGCTGTGAAACACCTGGCCAAAAGCAAGTAGAGCAACAAATTAAAGATTCCAGTAGCAATAAAGCCACTTATTGATCAATCCAGCTGGTTTCTGGTTTATTATTTTTAAAGACAAGCTTCATAGATTCTAAACCAAAAATCTACAGCAAGCAAGGCTCCCAAGAACAAAAATAACGTGATGACTCAAATGCCGCAGAGTTTTACCATCTGTGGAGGTGCCATCCACGGGCAGTGACGCTGCTGCGTTGGGTCGGCTCTTCTGCTGGCGCTGCTCAGGAGGGGCTCACGGCTGGGTCCTGGGGCAGGGCACAAGGGCGGGGCCAGGCCCCCGCGCAGCCGGGAGAGAGCCTGAGTGGAAGCCAGAAGGGGAACCCGAAGGTGGCAGAGCTAGCCTGGAAGCCGGCACTTGTAGTCGCTGTAATTAGAAGAATATTCGGCTGCCTGAAAGATAATTTGGGGTCCCTGAATTTTCAGTTTTTATTTTATATACTTAACTTTAAACATAAAATAGTTTCTATTTATAAATAGCAGCAACATGTGATGTCTGTATTTCTGTACTTTCTCATTTGATTTTTGTTTTACGATCTATTTGTTGAGTAGAACCTAATGGTTCAATAATTTGATACACTGCAGAATGACAAAATACAGCCAATCAGCCCACGCACTTCCCCTTACCCACAGGGCCTTTCCGTGACGGGAGCATTTGTGTTCTGCCTCCTGTCTAGCCTGAACTCCGCAAACTCTGCTAGCATCCCCTCCTGCTCCGCACACCCCAGGCCCAGAACTCTCGCGTCACCTAACATGAGCTTTCCGCTGCTTGCTCTCCACACCTGAGGAAGGTTGTGCTGCATTTCTCTGTCTGTGTTTGGCTTGTATTCACTTGGCATAATGTCCTCCAGGGTCACTGCATTGTATCAAGTGGCAAGAGTTATGGTATTTGTATGGCTAAATAATATTCCACTATAATATGGTATAATACATGCAATATGTGGTATATATTAGTATGATATGCCATGTCACATTTTTCTGTTATCCAAGTACAATGAACACTGAGGTTGACTCCAAGCATGGCCACTGTGAGTGCTGCTGCAGTACATGTGGGAGAGGAGGTATCCTTTTGGCATACACTTTTAACGTCCCTTGAGCTTATGCCCAGTAGCTAAATTGTTTGGCCCGGGATATTACAGCACTATATTGCCTCCCATGACAGCAGTGCTGATTTATCTCCCACCATTACAGTACAGACGTTGTGCTCCCAGAAGGTTCATGTATAACAGGAGCAGCCCCAGGTGACTACGCTGGAGTGTGCACCCAGAGACGGCCTAATGGGGAGTCCCATGGTGAGTCCCCCTAATGGGGAGTCTCCCTCTCATTTTGAGGAGTTTGGAAGGCTGACCCAGCCCCTCCTTTTCCTTGCTGGCTCATCAGGTGAGCCATGCACTTCATCACCTGTCCCACCATGACATCTTGCTTTGCCAAAGAGATATGATTTCTTAATCATGAAGCAAAACCTTCTAAACTAGGAGGCAAAATAACCTTTGCTCTCTAGAAGTTGCCTGCTGCAAGTATTTCATGCTAATGATGGAAAGTTGACCAGCTCACTCACCAACAAGGGGCCACGGGCCCACTCTCCACACATCCTCATGAATGAGTGTAATCTTCTGTCTTGTTAAAGGATTCTCAAAAGATGTGAAATAACATCATGTGATTTCAACTGGACTCTTGACTGGGGAGGTGAGCATTTTTTCATATAAGTGTTCGCCATGTGTGTCTCATCTTAACCATTGTTTTATCAAGTTGTTTGTTTCTTGCTGTTGAGTTGGGATCTTCATTTGTGTTTTTGTATGAACCTTCCACTACATGTGTAATTTGCATGAATCTTCTCGACTCCATAGGCTGCCTCTGCCTCCATGGATGTTTGTTGCTGTACAGACTCTGTTTAGTTCATGTAACCTCATTCATGTATTTTTGGGTTTTTTTTTGCCTTTTTTTAGAGTCATATCCAAAAGGATCTCCGCCAAGGCCCATCTTAAGGATTCTGGTGGGTGTCACTCAAGTAGCTCTGCAGTTCTGGGCCTTTTCATCCATCTCACATCATTTCTAAGGCATTACACGTAGGTTTTCCATTGCACGTCAGTTGTTGGCATGTGACCCTGCAGTCTTTCACTCAGGGTTAGGAGCTACCCAAGCAGTGGTGCAAACTGGAACACAAAATAATTCCATAAAAGTTACAGCGATCCTAAGAATTAAAAATGAAAATTAAAAAGAATTGTAGATGACCTATGTTATTAACCTAATAAATTTGTTAATATTAGTTAAACTGAATATACCACTATTTTCCTGAATAACTAATTTTATTGATAGAGACTACCACCCCAGGAATGAAAAGTAACTCAAAGTTTTAGTTTCCTCCCTGCTATGTGTCCTATGACTGGGAATCTCTCATGGTTGGGTCGCTTCCAGTTTCCTTAGAATGCAGGTGACACTACAGGTCCTTGGCCATGAATAAGCATCACTCTACACAGCCATCAGACCACTGTTTACATGGAGGCTGCGCTGTGCCAGGAAGAAGAATCAGACTGTAGACCCCACTAGCATGGCACTGCCCCATGCTTCATTGCCCCCTGTCACTCTCTCTTTTGGAAAACAACAAAATCATTATGATGAGATTTACCTCAAAGGGTACTCTTCATAGTTCTACACAACACACTTGGATTGAAGACTGCTAGCCTCATAGAATGTGTGTGTGTGTGTGTGTGTGTGTGTGTGTGTGTGTGCATGTGTGCATGTACACCAACGATCACATATATATTTTGTGGACTCCTACAATTTGATGGTATTTATCTTATTTCATTGATAAACACAATACAATGGGCTTAATACTTTTTATTTCTATCAAATTTCTATGATTTTATTCATGTAAAATATTATTTTATTATTACTACATAGTTATATCTATGAGATTTATAAAACTTGATTATTACAAAGATTAATGCTATATGACATCAAAATTAGAACTAAATTAAGAACGATACATTTCCAAATAGTCAATGTACTACTCTCTAGCAGTCTGTCTTTTGTACTGCCTTATGTAAAAGGAAGCATTTTGTTTGTGGAATATATGAGTGCAGAGAAGATGTCAACAGACATTCTTTCTGAAAGCTTTCATATAAGACAAAGAGTTCTGCCTATCATAATTCAAGTGTCTGAAACAGGATTAATGGGATGAAATGAAGTTGAACAGCTTGCTCCATTGAGTATTTAAGAATGTCTATCATTACCACCCGAGAGTTAGGGGTGATTTGGGAAAGAGATCTTGCAGGCAGCTTTAGAATAAACAAGTAGTGCTCTAACTGTCATGCTAAGTGTTTTCCTAAGGGGCCTTTATTCTAGCTCAGGGCATAACTGCCTGAAATTCTATTTTCTGCACATAAGTCAAGTATATTATTACTCTTCCTATGAGAAACACAAAGAGTGAAATAAATAAAATACTGAGGGTGTCAGCTTAATTTGTAGCATAAGAAGAATATCCAGACACTAGCTTAACAGAATGACATAAGTGATATCAATTAACATTTAAATCAAATCACTGGTAATGAACACTTGGAGCTGTGTAATAAGATTGCTCAATCTTCCCTGACTCTAAAAAGTTGAATGTCAGAGCGCATCTGGGACATCACAGTCCTTTAAGACTTGGCAAAAGATAACCTCAGGGAAAGTATTTGTCAAGTATTCAGCCTACAACTCTCTTCTATTAGTAAAAGGAAATCTTGTGAAGATCATCAGACCATCAATAGTGAGAGGACTCAGTGGGACATGGTCACCTATGCCTGTCTTTCCAGGCTCTGGGAGACTGGGACAGGACAATCATGAACCTGAGTGTAGCCTGGGGAGCTTACCTTGCCTCAGAAGGGGGTGGGAGCAAGAAAATAGGGTGCAGCTCATTGCAAAGCCCTTGGATATAACCCACTTGTGCTCAACAAAACAAACCAAAACGTGACAGCAAGGCTGAGTGCTGAGAGTGGACAGAGTGAATGTGTGAGCCCAGGACAAGAGGACAAGGGTCTTCCATCCCTCAGCGCTTCCCTGGGTTGTGTCACACATCACTGTTCTTTTGCCATTTGGGTTTGCATTGACTTACAGTGGAGTACATTGTAGATATCAGCCTCTCCTTGACCACATGAACTGACTGGACAACAAATTGTGTGCAGTGGAAATGTGCTTTTAATGTGTGTGAGTTTGTGTAGGTGTGTGTGTGTGTGTGTGTGTGTGAGTGTGTGTGCACGTGGTGTGTAGCACCTCACCTGGGGCTTCTGCTTTCTCCCAGGCAAATGCACCCTAGATGACTGTCAGTTCTAGAATAGGGGAGATCATTCAAGAAAATGAAACTTGACCTGAAGTCATTCATGAGGTGCAAATTAAAGCAACACTGATGTACCATCTTGGGCCTGGAAGGATGGCCATCATCAAGAAGTGAAGCTATAACAAATCCTGGACAGGCTGTGGGGGAAAAGAAACCCTCTCTACTGCTGGGGGAGTGTAGGTTGGTAAACCATTATGGAAACCAGTGTGCAGATTCCTCCAAAGTCTAGGATTGGAGGTCCCATTCAAGCCAGCTATTCTCTTCCTAGGTATTTTTCCAGAAGAACTGAAAACATCATCCACATGAGAGTATTCATGTTTGTAGCAGCACAATTTGTCCTAGTTAAATCTTGGAAACAACCCAAATGCTCATCAACTGGAGAATGGATAAAAAGGATATGGCATTTTAACACAAAGGAGTATTATTTAGGTATAAAAATACAAATATGAGGCTTTTGTAGATAAATGGAAGAAACTAGAGACTGCATTGATAAGTGAAATAAATCAGATCCACATGTGCAAACTTCATATTATCTCGCTAATAAGGTAAGAACCTGAAAGAGTAATTAAGACCTGAAAGATACAATAGATACTTTGAATGGGAAAGACTTTGTTCAATGAAAAGGAAAAACTGGGATGAGGAAAAAGACAAATGAAAGAAAGGAAAAAGATATACTTAGGTATATACGCAGAATGGCTTGGAAAGTTATACTGATGATTTCTGCTGGTCGTTTGAAAGAAGAAGTTAGTGCTGAAATTTTTCTATTGAATTTCTTACAACTTCTTTGTTATTGCTGTATTCTTTAAACCAATCTTGTGAGGGACTTGCAGTTCCACGTGGCCCACCTGACCGACTGACCTCCCTACCCTCCAGCTCCGCTGAGCCACACGGAAGCAACTTCCTGTTCCATGTGGCCCACCAGACCGACCTCCACCTTCTCTGGACCCATTGCTCCCAGGTGCATCAAAAGAAGGTAATCAGTCAGAATTTAAGTGAACTAAATTAAATACAAACTCCCAATTTAATATCAGCTGAGCTACACAGACATAATGTTTGCACTTACTGTATAAAACATAAACTCATTACTTACAAAAGTTTGTCAACTTCTAAATATCACTACCCATTATTAGTATTTCTACTTGTAGTTCTGTAAATAAAAAGTATAAATGCCGTAACCATATAATCTCTTTTGGGTAAGAATTACGCTAAAGGTATAATCACACCAAGATCTGCACCAAAGGTCAGAGGACGATGTTCTACACAATGACAAAGAGAAGGAGCAAAATGCAATCTCAGGCCCTAAGCCCACTCCCAAAAAATGCAGGAGACACTAACATAGAAGGAAATGGAAATCACACAGCTGAAATCTCGGAATTAATAGCATCTGAAGTAAAGAAACATCTGCAGAAATGTATAGAGGAAATCAGAGCAGAGATAATCTCTGTAGCAAAAAAAGAAACCTCGGAATTGATAGCATCCAAATAAAGAAACATCTGCAGAAAGGTATAGAGGAAATCAGATCAGAGATAATCTCCAAAGCAAAAAATAAATAAATAAATCACTGAACTAATAACATCTGAGGTAAAGAAACAACTGCAAATAGGTATAGAGGAAATCAAATCAGAAACAATCTCTGAAGTAAAAATGAACTATCTTTATTAATAGCATCTGAAGTAAAAAGACAACTGAAGAATGGTAGAGAGGAAATCGGATCAGAAATAACTTCTAAAGTAAAGAAAAA
>PVKN010034616.1:0-11795 GCA_004027915.1 Capromys pilorides
ACAGCTTGTGATTAATTCATGATCCAGTGCTGAGATTGTAGGTGCGTGCTGCTGGGGTTACGGGTGTGGGTGCCACACCCTGCCTGGGGCAGCACAGGGGAGACAGGCCTGCTCTCTGTGGCCCTTGATGTAGCTGCTGCCCCTTCCTTTGCTCTTGGCTGTTTCCAACCACCATTCATGGCTGCCCTCTGCCGTGTGCCACTCTGCCATGGAACCAGGCGAGTGTGGACTGAAACCTCCACAAACTCTGAGCTAAACAGATCTTTCCTTTTTAAATTTCGGGTGTAGTGTGTTTTGTCCCAGCAATGGGAGAATGCATGAGACAAAATGTAGGTGCGGAAGGGTGGGGTTGCATAACCCCTATCAGCACCCTGGTGCTGGTGGAAGACGCTTTCCTGCACATTTGCGAATTACAGCACCGAGCATTTCCACTCACCTTTGAATGCAGCCTCCTGTAAAACAGCCACCAGCACCTGCTCCATGGAAGGCACGGTGCAGGGTGGTACTGCCCGGGCTCACCGTGGAATCAGGCACGGTCCCTGCCTGCGAGCAGCTTGCCGCCGAGATGTGTGAGGAGAGACCCAGTGAGCACCTGGCTGCTGGAGTCAGCGGTCCTCGCTTGCAGTGGACTGTGCTCACCGTGCTCCGGGGTACCACAGAGCACACACATTCCACGAGAGCGATTGCAGTCATGGAGGCTCATCGAAGAGACAAACTCTGTGGATCTTCCTTCCCTGAGCACTTTCTAGCTCCCTGCAAAAGAACAGCTCTTGTCAGCTGGCTGATAGGCACGTCTGCCGCTGGCTGCCGGGTCACGTGTGGTCAGGCACCACGGCTTCGCTGATCCCCAAGTTTCGTGTGCTTGGGCTTCAGTGTGGGTGTCTCTGTCCACTGTACTGTTTTTTCAGAGTTTACCTCTTTCTGCCTTTCTCTTGGCTCACCCTTATCCTTTCTGGACCTGCACTTAAGGAGATTATATTAATTTGAGATTTTTTAAAAATTATTAATTTTAATAAGAAATAACAATGAGACAGTTTCAAACATGTTAGGACAACCACAACAATTAACACAGTGCGTATTGTTGTCTTCACAGTAGTTGTTCAGAGTACAGGACGCAGGCATGATAACTTTTTTACACACTATCCGTACAACTATTTCTTCTCATTGAACAAAGAGAAAGTAGTTGTATGTAGAGTCCAGTAGCCCACAACAGTACCAGTTCTGCTGATAACCCACTACTATTATGGGCTATTGAGGTTCTGATGGTCACTCTCTTTTGTCTCATCTTTCTTCCAGTTGTGTTTCATGTTGAAGCATAACACACAACTGCAGCTCTATCAGCAGAAGATGACGTTGGCCAGCGGCCTTTTACTTATTTAGAAAGGGACTTAAAAGCTCGCTGCCATGTCCAGAGGCAGATGGAGTTTTCATCTGCTAGAAGCGCCTGCTTTCCATCTCTATGCTTGAGTTCAGAGACCCACCTACGCCTGTAGAATCCTTACTACCCGCCTTAGTGCACAGTGAGCCCCACACTGCGACTGGACAGAGCCCTACTAGGGAGCCCCTGGGTGCCTTCATGCTGGGCGGCTGCTATTGAGACTTGCCTATCGTTAGTGCGCAAAGACACCACGTCCACAAGGAGTCCCGCTGGCCCGTGGTCTTCCTCTAGTGAGGGTAGCCACAGGTCCCCTGTGGAAGGGGCCTCCAAAGGACAATGTCCCTCTTGCACTCAGGTACAGCTCTCAAGACGAATGACATTACTTTTAATTTCATCTCCCATTTCTCCTCCAAGTGCGTTGAAGTGGAGCAGGTAGACAGTGCCTGTAATGCTGCCCGCACTGCTTTCCGTGGCATTCTAACTGAGCCACCCTTCCCTTCCTCTCTCACTCTTTCATTTCTTCCTTTACTGTACCTTTCATCATCTGTGTCTTTCATCTTTTATATTGAATTTTCCTTTACTTGGAATAAAAATTGTGCTTATCTTTTAAAAACTAAGGAGGCAAAGACATAAATCTTAGACTGAGTTCTGAAGAGCAAACAGATAAAGTGGCCTCCTCAGTAGACTCCCCAGCAACAAGAACAGAAAAGTAAAGATCAACTTTGCAAAGGTGAAGTTTATAGTTTCCTTCTTCTCTAAACATTACACAAGGACATTCTTTCTGAAAGCAAGCCACAAATCAGAAAAGATGGTCTTCAGTGGAGTGTATTATAAATAAATCATAGAAGATTTGCATAAAAACAATAACACACACAACCGCAGATAAAATGCACTTTGATTTTATACATGAGTTTCCAGAGATTAAGTGAATTGTCAGAGCTCATATTGCTAGCAAGTGGCCAAATGAGGCTTGGAAGCCAGGACTTCTGATGCAGATTCTGTGTTCTTTCTACTGCTACCGATTTCTTTTGAGTTTTCTGTTAGTTTACTTAAAATTCTCTGCCAAAAGTACCCATGGAATCCATGCTGGCCCTTCTAAAAGCCAATGTGGGCCTGCAGAGCGAGAGAGAGCAACACCCTGCTGCCTGCGCCGCCTCCCCTGTGCAGCCTGCATTTCCAGAGCACTGATCCAGAGGGTGCATTTCCAACGCTGCATTTATGTTTCTTTTCTTCTGCAGTCCCCTGGTACCAATCACATCTTCAGATATTGGCCTCTGTTCCCTCTTCTGCTTCTGGAAGCAAGAATTACTCAGCAAAATAAAGAGAATTGCCTCTCACATACTGAAGCTCATTAGGCAGTGAGAATCTGGCTTACTCTCAAGCATCCCGGTTGGTATTCAAGGGTGCGGTACCTGCTGAGGGATGCGGAGTCCACTTGAATGACTTGTGCTGGTGTCTGTAATGGATGCTAACATCTTGCCCATGAAAATGGTAACATTGGTAACTAAAGTTCTATATAGCCAAAAGGGATCTCATTCACGTTGAAGTTTTCTATTAGGATAGATGGAGAGAGAGAGAGAGAGAGAGAGAGAGAGAGAGAGAGAGAGAGAGAGAGGGAGTCTCGCTTTGTAGTTCAGGCTGGCCTTGAACTCACTATGTAGTCCCCATGCTGGCCTCAAACTCCCAGGAATCCTCCTGACTCATCCTCCAAAGTTCTGGGATTACAGATGTGCAGGACCCTACCTGGTTGTTAGAGTCTACTGTGAATGATTAGTATCTATCACTCATGTCATCTGTGTCATAAAAATAACAAAATTCCTCTATCCAGATGTGCCTAAAGAACCTCAACTCTGAGTCAACTCTCTGGGCTTCTGGCTGACATACTGGTATCCAGAGTAAGAACAGAAGAGTCTTCCCTAAATTTCAATGGCTGATCAGGGTTAGCGTGCCTGTGCTCACATCCCCATGCTTGAGGAGTATGTGTCAGTGCAAAGCATTTGGCAGAGAAAACCAGGGGCTGCTGAAGTGTGAAATGTGACCAGAGTCATCCCTGAAGTCTGAGGTGGATCTCAGCCTGGAAGATAGTCTAGAAGACCCACAAAAGCTGTCTTTGTGGACCCAAACATTGGTTAGGTTTGTTCTGTAATGATCCTAGGGGAAAAATCTGAAAGTGCTAGATGGAGGCTTCAGAGAAACACATCTCGGTTCCATGCTGAACAGGGCGCGGTGGTAGGGAAGTGGCGCAAGCAGTGAATTTCCTGTGAGTAGAGATCAACGAAGGAAAGAAGTTACTAACCCAGAAGAGATGCTGTGGACGGTAACCTAGCATTTCATTAAGGGTTGGACTGGGTGATTCTGGAACCTGACTGCCACGCAGAGTTTCACGTTAAAAGGTGGATGGCAAGATAAATACATGTGGGAAATAAAGCAATGCATTTATTCCTGGAGATGCACGATTCATAGTAAAAGCAGTGTATAAATTCATTTATTTAGCTTAATCTAGTTTTTGTCCAAATGCACTTGGCTAACCCCATTGTCCCATTTTTAATGTAAATTCATATGTGTATTTCTTGAATATCTGGTGAGAAACACTTCCTTGTCGCTTTTTGCCTACTTTGATATGCTGCAGACCAGGAAATACCAAATTCCATGAGACAGACTTGACGTTGCTGTGATGGGAGCGTATGTGGACCCCAAGGTCCTCCCAGAATGAAGACAGTGCTGTAGGCTCAGGCTTGGGGCAGTATGGGCTGAGGGATAATTTCGAGATGCGCTGGCTGGAGCTGAAGTTAAAGAGAGGCAGTGAGGCTGGTGCAGGCAGCGGGCAGGTCTCAGGATCCAAGGGCTGGTCTGCAGGAGGTCACCCCTGCCCTGGCACGGCTAGCAGTTCTTGTTCTCAGAGACCTTCTGAACAGTCCCAAGAGGCATCCAGAAAAGTCTTCTGCTTTCAGAGAGGACATAGATGGGTCTCCAGAAGCTGGAGTTTGGGACTAACGCCCTTGTACAGTTCCCTCACCATCCCATTCCCCACAGAGCAGACAAGCATCACCCTGTCTCCCTCTGATATTCAAGCCCCTCTTCCCCATGTCTGTTTCACCACCCGTATCTCCCCCAATGTTTTAAGAAAATGTGTCACTCTCTGCACCCAACCTTCCTCTTGTTCCATCACAGGAAATTTGTTGGCCTTTGCCCTTGTGCAGAGACAGACAACTCAACAATCTTGACTTTTTCTTCCTGTTTTGCAAACTCCCTTTTCCTCTCACTGTATCTGTGTGGCCAGCAGCACGTTGGAATTCATAAGATCTTCTCATTTGCTTTGGGTAATGTGTGGGAAAGGATCTAGCTGAAAGTGCTTCGACAGTAAATGCTGCCTTCTGTTAGTCAGCTTTCCACCACTGTGATAAAACAAAACACCTTGGAGTGGCAACCTTAGGAGAATTTTGTTTCGACTCCTCATTTCAGAGCCTCAGTCCATGGTGAGCTGAATCCATGCTTCTAGGCCTGTGGTAAAAAGCAGGAATGTTATGGTGGAAAGCACGGGGGAAGAAAGCTGTCTAACGCATGGCAGCCAGGTCGCAAGGACAGAGTGAGGGGCAGTGGCCAGATGTACCCTTCAAAGGCGCACACCCGGGGAAGAGGGGCTTGAATATCAGAGGGACACAGAGTGGTGCTTGTCTGTTCTGTGGGGAATGGGATGGTGAGGGAATTGCACAGGGTGTGTCAGAGAAAGCTGGCTCTGGGGATTAGAGGGAGAAGCACACCTACAGGGAGAGGGCCAGTGTCACTAAGTCCCTTGGCGATATGCCCCTGTCCTGAGAGATAGAGAAGCTGGCTCCAGCGAGTGGGCTCCCAGACACTGCCCGGGGAGTCCTGCTTCTCAGTAGTGACTTAGCAGGAGAAATGTCACTCGGGACTGACGGCTCCGGCGTCTTACTTGAGGCCTGGGCCTGCGCTGGTGTGGTGTCTGGTGACTAAGCCACCTGTGTGCGTGACAGAGTGTCGATTCCGCCACGGTCCCGCCTAATGGGGGGGGGGGTTGTCATCATCACCGAGGTGAGGAAACTCACCTTCTAGTGCATTTCCTCACAGAGCTTAATCTTCCTTGAAGACCCTTAGGGCTCTCCTCACGTGCTGCTTTGGCATAAAGTGAGCAGGCTGCAGGGACTTGGTCAGGAGACCCCGGGCCTTTGCATTTCTAGCACCTTTTAAAAGTGAAGAGATGACTGTGTTTAAATTGTACAGAGATATTTATAAAAGTGATGAATTTTCAGAATGTCCTGAGATGTAGCGGAGGAGATGAACAGGGGAAAAAGTCCAGCATCCCTCTGTGCCAACCTGCCTTTATTCTCCTCGTGAAGTTACTGAGTTTCTCTTTTAAACATTCATGATTTATATTAAATCCGTTGCAACTCCAGGTAGACAGCTGAAAAGGAACCAGTGGAACCTTTAAATGTGACCAAAATGTAATCAAACAATCATCATTTTGAAGTAAATAACCTGGCTGTTAATAGTTGGGTTCCAGCCCTAACCCTAAGGGAAATGGTTCTCTCTTCCTCTCGGGATCAAAACCCGACTCCCAGTCCTGTAGCCCGGCTCTGCCTCTGGTCTCAGGAAGGAGGAAACTGCAATAGCAGGCTTGGCTCTGTTTCAAGAGGCCGTGTTGCCTGAGAAGGTTAATTGATTTCCATTGCTTAATTAACAAAATTTAATTTTTTTATCTAATGAGAGTGATTTGGGCTGACACGGGTAGATGGAGAATTGACACGTGTCAGTCTAATATTTAAAGAGATGTGGAGATAGGAGGTCCAGAGTGACAGAGTGCTGGCACCTTGAGGAGAGGGGACCACAGCGGGGACCGTGCTACCTTGGTGTCCGCAGCCTTTTGGGGAGGACACGGGCACAACTCCAGCTTTTGAAAATACATCCTTCTCTCTCACAGGACTCTAAAATGAGTGATCTCCAGCAAAATCTCCAGGCAGCTCTGTGTTCCAGAGCTCCTGATCCCTCTGCTGTAGGAGGTGGGATGGACGGACCCCGCAGGCCGCTGCACACGCAGGCCGACCCAGGGCTCCCGCTCCGCCCGGCCCAGCCCCGCGGCCCCTCCTGCAGGTGACTCCAGCTCCGGCAGGCTGCAGGGAGAGTCGCTCCTGCCCTTGGATCAATCTTTCTGCTGTTGAAGCTTCTCAACGAGTTGAAAGCGGTTTTCTGCGCTGTATGTACCGGGAGGAGCGGATCGCCTTCAGCTTCTAGCCCGGCGACAGCCGCACTCCGTCTCGGCGCCAGTGCACAGCCATGAGTGGGCGCTCCTGGCGGGTGGCGGCGCTGCCTGGCCGCGCGATCCGTCTCAGCCCTGTTTGCTGAGGTGCTCGGAGACAAAAGCACCGCCATTCCTAGCGCTTCATTCCTGTCTTCCCCCCAGGGGCCTCAGAAAGACAGGGCATCGAGGGAAGGTGAAAGGAGCTGCCCAAGTGCCGCGAATAGTTCTAACGCCTCAGAAGGCGAGGCGCGAGGTGCTCACTGAAGGAGGCCCACAGCCCTCGAGGTCCAGGTCCTGCTGGCACCAGGAAGAGTTCAGACCTCTGCAGCAGGGTCCGAGGCAGGCACGGCGGCCGCTTCAGGTTTGGTGCCCTTAACTCCCGGCTCCCGCTCACAGGAGCAGTTCTGAGGCCAGCCCTCCCGCTGACGGACAGGAGGAGGCCCCGAGATTGCAGGCAGCAGGAGGGGAGCAGGCGCCTTCGAGCAGGCGCCTTCCTGCAGGCTTCGCAACCCAGCTGCGCGCTTTTGCTCCGCTTACACAAGAGAGGAGAAACGGTGTCTTCCAAGGTCACCTGAAAGTCGTGTGGACGGCTGGCCCCAACGTACCACGCATTGGTGTCAGGGGGACGGGGGAGACTTGGACACGGATGGCTGTGAGTCGCTTCTCTCATTCAGGTACACGTGAGAGCTGAGGCCCCAGCAATGCAGACGTATTTTTTAAGTTTTTTTTTTTTGTTTGTTTTTCTTTCGTGCAGGGTCTCACTACACAGCCCAGATTGGTAGTGATCCTCACGACGTCTGCCTCGCTAGCGCTGGAATTACAGGCGCGCCACCATGCCCAGACTCCGTCGCTGGCTCAGCGCGCACCCGAGGGCGGGGCCTGAGCGGCATGCAGGGCCAGGGACTAAACGGCCCTCGCAGACGGATTTTGAAGTCTCAGAAATCATTACCATTGCCGAGCATAGTGTGCACCCCTGTCATGCGGCTCTCGCGAAGCTGAGGCAGGAGGATTGCTGTGAATTTGAGCCCAGCCTGGATACATAAGCGAGTTCAAGGCCAGCCTGCACTGCATAATGAGACCCGTCTACAAAATAACTAAATAATTAAAGGAAAGAAAAAAAAAAAACAACTGTTAGTATTGAATCAAAATTATACATGGCCCCGTACTGCATGCTGCGCCGCCCTGCCCCAGGGTGCGCTGAGCCAGCGACCAAGCCCAGGCGCGGTGGTCGTGGTGGTCCCTGCCGGTAATTCCAGCGCTGGGCAGGCTGGGGAGGCTGAAACCAGGAAGATCACTAAGAGCTGCATAGTGAGACCCTGTACCTAATACATTAAAAAGAAAAAGAGAATGATATTTGGGACTTCCTTTTAGCGATCTGTTAGCATTCCCTCATACACTCAATAATTTGCAGTTAGTTCTGAGCGTCCATTAGGTACTAGTAACGAAGGAGGCGCTGAGTGGGCGGACCCAGCGGGAGCTTACGGCCCGGGGGCGGAGCCTGTGTGCAGATGCACACGGACGGTGATGTTGTGTGGGCTGCGCGCGTGCCACAAGGGAACCTCACGCGAGGGATGCCTCAGGGGAACAGCCCAGCCATTCTGCAGAGAAATGAAAGGAGGACGAGACTGAGCCCTGCGGGGTCATCCCTGGACGCAGGGAGCCCACGCTGCGAAGGGTAAAAGACAGCAGGCCCACGACGCAATCCCGTATTTCCTGATCTAGAAGCCACTGAACCGCCTTGCATTCGCCAGCTCGACCTTAATTAACGGGGTGGATGGGCAGGAGATCCACGAGCTGTGGTACTCACCAGGAGCAAACCGGGTAAGAAGGGAATTCCGAGAACCTTGTCATTCACGGTCACTTTAAGAAAAATGAAATATCTGGGCATCAACCTAAGCAGGGAAGTGGGAGGCATCTACAAAGAAAGCGACAGGACTCTGAAGACGCAGACTGAAGAAGAGGACATCGGGAGGTGGAAGCTGCCCCTTGTTCCTGATAGGCACAGCCGACATTTCGATGTGGCCATGCTTCCCCAGCTTTGATACAGATTTGGTGCAGTCCCAGCAGCATATTTTACAGAACTACAGAAAACTATCCTAAAATTCGTGTGGAACCAGAACATGCCTCACATAGCAAAAGCAATTTTGGTCAATAGAGCGAAGCAAGTGGCACAGCAATAGCAGACATCAAGCGACATTAGAAAGAGGGCTGTGGGGATAGCTCGGCAGCTGAGGCACCTGCCTAGCAAGTGTGAGGACCTGGGTCCGAACCCGGGTACTACATGCCATGCTGGCCACCGAGACCAGGCATAGTGGTACATGCCTGTACTTCCTGTGCTGAGGAGGCTGAGACAGGAGGATCATTACCACTCTGAGCTGTGTACCGAGGCGTTGCAACAAACAAACAAATAAACAAAGATTTAAAAAATGATATTATAAAGAGATCAGCTATTTAAAAAAAGAGGAGTTGAGGGAACCTCCAGGATTGGCAGATGAGAGATGGATTAAGGAACAGTTTCCAGTGCCCGGCATCAGGTGTCCATTCCTGGAGTATGTGAAAGGAGGCAGAGGGAGAGCCAAGAAGCGCCTGCCACATTTCCTCCGCATCCCTCTGTGTGGCGCACTCAGGGGACCTCTTTGGGGCACAGAGGTCAAGTCCCAGATTCTGGTTCTCCTATAATCAGGGAGCAGCAGGTGAGGGGTGGAGAAGCTCCAATGCAGCTTCGTTGTTGGTGGACAAGGGCAGTACCAGTGGGCACAAGCAGGCGTCCTCTAAGACTGAGGGCAAAGGCGCTCCCAGCTGAGGTGGAGCCTTGCAGACTCCAAGCACTGCAGCGAATGGGCTGAATGCCTGGTGTGTGGCTTCAGTGACAGAGAACTGTGGTCAGCACGTTCATTTTCTTCTCCAGAATTTTATTAGACTCAGGGGTGGGAATCGGCTCAGGAGCCACGCGGTCTGCTGGTCTAGTTCAGCTGGACATCTGGAATGTTCCCAGTGTCAGCCCTGTTCTACAAACACTATGAGCTGCTCTGCTTTCTCCTAAACGGCTGGTGTGTCTCCTAACAAGGCAGGACATGGACATAAGATGAGGGTAGGAGGACATGCAAGCACTTGCTGTGCATGGGGGCTCTGAGAGGGTGAGCTGCAGAGCAAGCTGGACTGGCCCCAGTGCTAGGGTTCACGTGAGGGGAAGACAGCGGGCTGATGGGAGAGGGTGTGGGCGGAGCATGGTGCTCAATCAGACAGTGAGAAGGTGGGCAGGGCAGAGCCAGGGCCCTTCCTGGCACAGAAGAAGCACAAGGGTCAGGTGCCGGGAGAATCCACAGACAGGCTCCACTCCGCAGGGAGAGGTCAGTGGCTCAGAGCACGGGCCAGGGGAGGCGTCCTCTGTTTTTATCACGGGCCAAGCCTTTTCCACTGTGTTCCTGGCAAATCTAGCAGTGTCTGTGAGCCTCAGGTTTTTCCTCTTTAAAACAAAGATCCTAGTTCAGAGGGTTGGCGTGGGTGCTAAATGATGACTAGATGTGGAGCTATAAGAAGATGCCCCGAATATAGCAAGCCATGTCTACTGAGAAGAGAACGGCGCTATGCTCCTAGTTGGAGGTGGAGAGCGCTGCAGAGGGCGTAGGAGCTGAGGTGACGCGGAGGCAGGGACGGCTGCGTGTGACATCCATTCTACCACAGGGTGGATGCTCTCCTGCCCTGCAGAGGGGTGTGACATAGGAGGAGGGGCGAGGGGCAAATCCAGGTTTGCTTTAGGAGGGGGTTGGTGCCCTTCAGGAGGGGAGTCAGCTCTGGCACAGTCCTCCTGGGCCCCGCATCCCAGGCTGAGGATGCGTAGAGGCCCCCCGGCCCCCCACACCAGCTTGGGTTGCAGAGCTCTGTCCGGCACAGGCTCTTCTCTCAGGGACTGTCATTACCACTGCAGGGGATGCTGAGGGCAGTTCAGTTTTCCCCTAGGGGACAGAGAAGGAGGCGCCTTTCGCCAGCCTCTCCATTGGTTCCATCTATCTTCTGGCTGCAGCCCTTAGACCTTTGCCCTCGGCAGTCCTGCCCAGAACAGCTGCAGCACACTGACCGCCCGGAGTCCCTTCTCTCCGAGGGTGGTGCCACTGTCAGCGCTCTTCAGGAGAGAGTGCATAAGCCGAGTCCAGGAGCTGCAGAGCAGAGTCCACCGCTGGTGGGGACCTCCTCCTGGTTCTCCTTCGTCTGCAGCACAGAGGCCCAGGGTCAGTGGGCAGGGCCACTGGTGAGGGGAGCTGGGGACTCGAGAGCCCCTGCAACGGTGTTTTTGCTCTCCTGTCTGAGATGAATTAAAGCATCCCAGCCTCCCAAGATTGCAGCTCTCACTGGCTGTCATCGAAACAATTCCACTGAATAGAAGAAAACAAACTCATCAGGCTCTCTTCTTGTTGTTCTGTAGAAGCAAAAGCTACGCTGCTGGAAAAGGGGCAGTGCAGCAAAGCCCTCTTCTCACAGAAGGACGAGTCAGAGACCTGATACATCGCAGGGTGTCATCCAACTCAGCCTCCCACTGAGATGGGCTGCAGGGCCTGCACTGCACCCAGAACTCTCCCGAGCGGGGAACAGGAGATGCTTAGATGTGACTGGTGGGAAACAGAGGGCCTTTGCAGTCTCAGGATGTGCCCTTGATGTTTACTCTACCTTGGTTTGTTTTAACCATTTTTCACTTTTATTTAAGCTCAGTGCCTGAAAAACTCTAAAGCGACTTGGGGTTTCTGTGCATCAGGTTTTCCCTCGGTTGAAATTTATTCCAGGCACCCTTTCTTTGAGTTCTATTTGGAGGCCACTTTGGCATACCATTTGTGATGCAAACCTTTACAAAGAAGACTGGCAAGGGGAATTGACTGAAATGAGGGCAAATTCCTTCTCTCCGAAGTCAATTGGCTGTAGAAAATGTAAGGCTTGGTTCCCAAGCAGCAGATAAGGGCTGGAAAGTGGTTCCTGATTTCCCAAATAGCTCAGGGACACCACAGCCAGTGTCACCCTGGAGGGCGGCTGAGCTTGCAGTTTCAGCTGCCCCCATGACCCTGGAGGTGGGCCCCGAAGACCTCCTCAGAGGAGTGCGGTGACTTCTCTCACCTCGGAAGAGAAGGCATCCTGTGCAGACCCGCTGCCAGGACTCGTGTGGCAGGCCAG
>PVKN010034617.1:0-11802 GCA_004027915.1 Capromys pilorides
AAAAAAGCATAGTATAGAAAAATATACAGTCTTAATGTAAAAATAAAACCTTACAAAACCAAACTATACATGAAATGCATGAAAATACTTGGAAAACTACTTCTGATGGCAGAGGATACCTCTGGTGAGGAATTCAAGATTGGGGCAAGGGAATGGAGAAGGGCTTTTGATTTTCCACTGGAAATAATGCCTTTTCTTGATTTGTTGTTTCCTAGTGTCACTGTAGTTTCACAAATAATTAACAAAATAAGGCTGCTGTGGGAGTCATCCTGAAGGCAAAATTTAAAAATTGTCAGCCAAGTATGGTGGTTCATGCTACTTGGGATGCCAAAACGGAATTGCAGGTTTGATCTCACCCTGGGCGACTTAGCCAGAGCCAGTCTCAAAAAGGCCTGAGGGTATAGCTCAGAGCGCTTTCAGCGTGCTTGCCTGGTGCACACACAGCTCTAGATTCAACCACTGGTACCACAGAAAACTTATTTTTTAAAAAAACTAGCATTCTCCCATTACACAACAGAAACATGGTTGGAAGCTACAGTCCAGTTTGTGCAACTGATCAGGCTGATCCTATGACTTCATTCCTCACCAGCCACTCTATAGTCCCCCTTGCCCTTTAGCTAGCACCTCAGCCAGTGATGGAGACTGAATCTGAGTCCTTGCATGGCCCTTTTTGGTGGGCCATGGTGATTTGCAATGACCTTTTTGTGTGCCCTGGCTGGTACCACACAGGAAGCTTTTGAGGAGCAGTTTTGGGTACTGATCATCTTCCTCCCTGCCCCTGTGGTGTAGCAGTGACCCTGCTTCCCAGAGAAGGCACCTACCCAGCTTCTACAGGCCCCTGCCACTGTTGGAAAAGCCTGTCACTACAGAGCTTAGTGCAGGGAAACTCAGCCAGTAAGGCCCACAAGGCCAAGTTGTGGGCGCTTGGGGCCCTGAGCAGCTCAGATGGTCCTGGGGCCCCAGATAAGGCCGCCAGAAGTCTGCAGGGAGGAAGTCTGACAAACAGGTGTTCTGAAGCATTTGTTTCTGTGCTCTAGTGATGGTGGTGGCAGCCACAGCAGCAGTGGTGATGCAAGGCCTCACTCGTGTTAAATAGCTCCAGTGGCAGGCTACGGCTGTTCCTTGGGCTGTCCAGTTCCCTTACCCTACCAGTTTCTGATTTTCCAGCCTCCCTGACAGCTCCCCAGCCCCTCCCTAGCTTTCAAACACATTTCTGATTAAGTTAACTAGGGTTGCTTTCTGTCCTTCATAACAAAGAACCCCAAATGTCATACATGCTAGCACTGAAACCCAATTTTGCCACTGTTTTCTTGGTCCTCTGAAATATCCTACATGGCTAAGCATCAGGCAATATCTGTTTCAAATGCAGTGCACTCATTACTGGCACTAGGAGTCATGATTCTAGAATAGTAGGCTTCAGTGGTCTCTAGCCACAAAGCAGTCATTTCTGATGGTAGGTTGTTTGGTGTGCTCATTCAAAGCACCACCACAAAAAGCCGGGCATGGTGGCACATGTCTATAATCCCAGCATGTGGGAAGCTGAGGCAGGAGGACTGGTGCAAGTTCAAGACCAGCCTATGCTACAAAAGTGAGCTCACGGCCAGCCTGAACTGCATAGTGAGACCCTGTCTCAAGACAAAAAAAAAAAAAAAAAAAGTACCACCACACGTCGTTTTTTGTTTTTGCTATTGCTTTCTGCCCATGGGATAAATAATGCCAAATTTTGATCACTAATTTGGAGTATAAACCACTACATCTTGGGGGCCGGCAAGATGGTTCAGTGGTCTAAAGTGCCTGCTTCGGAAAGCTCAGGCAACTGCAGAGACTGCGGTTCGATCCCCAGCACCACATGCTGCGCCAGTCCTGCCACCAGGGCAGGCTGAGCCAGCCATAAAATAAGTAAATAAAGAAACAAGCAAACAAATAAATAATAAATAAAAAACACTACATCTTACTAGAGGGCACTCTAACTTCCTAAGGTGCCCTGCCCAGCTGGCATCACAGCTGCACCCTTCTAAGACTTCTCCTGGGCACTAAGGCCCTGCCTGCTCTTAGACCTCTGTTCCTGATAAACCCTTCCATATTTGTGCATCAGGGCCCCAAAATGTCCTTCCAGCCCTGTCTTAATTCTGTTCACACTTTCAAAAAGTTTGTATGGTAGGTTGTGAGAAAACATACCCCACAGCTTCTGCCCTCTCTGGCTGCCGTCTGAAGTTTCTGAGATCAAGAGCTCTGCCGGAGTCATCTCTGCAGTCCTGGCATACGTGCTTGACAAGTGTCTGGAAACACTTGCTGGCAGGGTGACTAGATTCCTCTCCGAGTGAGCTTGGGTGTGCTGTGAGAGCCAGCAGGATCATGGCAGTCTGACCTAACCAGGCTCCAGTGTCCCAGGCTCAGCTGCCAACCCCTCATGCCCCTGGCATCCCTGTCCTTCCCTTTGTCCCACCCTCTTGTGGCCTCAACTTTGGTCCCTTTTTTGTCTGTCCTGCAAAATCCCTAGTGTTCTGGAGACTGTTTTCAGGCTCAGGCCCCATAGAATAACATGACATAATGCGAAGGCATGCTGGTGGAACTTCTGACCAATGGGGTTGATTAAGGCATTGGCCACCTAGCCCCAGCCTTGGACAAAGCACTGGCATGGAACAAGGCAAATGCTGGGACCCCTAAGCTACCTCTTCTGCTGCCCCGTTTGTGTGTAGACTGGTACTTTGCAGTCCCTGAGTGCCTCCCATGTTACTATTTCTTGCCTCCCAGCCTCACTCTCCTGGCCTGTGTGGGTGTGCACACCTATGTATGAAAGCTCAGTGAGGCTTCACAGTTCCTTACATTGGTTCAACTTTCCCAGAACCCTTTGTGTTTAGTCAGTTTCACTGGCTCCTTCCAGAAGGTAAGTAACAAAGAGACTGGGTTCAGAAATGGAATGGTGTTCTCTAGACAGCAGGAATATGTCTATAGTTGGTGGGGGAGGGCAACAAGAATGTGTTTTCCACACCAGCTGTAATCCTGGTGGTGAGGAACAGGCAGAGATGTGGATATTGGTGATAGTGTAAAAGCCTAAACAAGATCCAGCTTGGCCCCATTCAGGCTCTCTGGTCACAAGTGTCAGGTACAGGTCCCTGTAGTCCAGCCTGAGGGCACCAAGACAAAAAAGGACAGGAGGCGGTTTAGTGGGAAGAAGAGAAACAAGACAGATCTGGAAGAGGCCTCCTGCCAAGGTGCTGGGGACTGTGGGACTTTTCACAGAATCAGAGGCATGTGGCTGACAGGCCTGGGAGCCAGTGGGGCCTAGGGACACAGGATCTTAGAAACTGATCTTCAGGTCCCAGTCCATGGCACTGCTTAGTGAGGAACATACTTGCATTCAGCAAATACACTGGAGATTCAGAGTTGATGAGTCTACCCTAACAAATATAGGTTGAGCTTTTGCTCATGGTATGTGAGACCAGGGTCTGCAAGAGATGAAAAAAGCTCAGTCTTTCCTTCAAAGAGCTCCCTGTCTACTGAGGAAGACAGACCTGTGAGGATTACAGCTGGGCATGGTGGTACACACCTGTAATCCTAGCACTTGCAGAGGCTGAGGCCCTAGGATTGTGAAGAGTTAGAGGACAACCTAGGCTACATAGTGAGCTCAAGGTCAGCCTGTAGTTCACCACAGGAGCAAAAAGACAGGCAAATGTGGGGTAAGCTGGGAGCAAAGAGCAAAGAGCTGGGCTAACTAACCAAGCTAGAAAAGGGGGTTGATCCTTGGAGGGATCCGGGATGAGGTCATTCACTTCTAAAAGCCAGGCAAGGACAAGGAGGGAGGGTAGGAATGGCCCTTCCAGTGCTCTTGTGGGTATCAATTGGCAGCATTTGTTTGAAGGATTCCATACTGAAACATATTACAATTTAAAATCCACATACACTAAGATCTAGCATTTCCACTAGTAGAAATTGATCCTACATAAACAAAAGCGCGAAGTTGTTTGTACAAGGATATTTATTGTTGCATTATTTGTAGTGGTAAATATGAGAAAGCATGTAAATGCCTGTCCCTGTGTGTCCAGCTAAATAAATTACTGCCCAGCTAGCACATGCCTGTCTAGATAGTCTATATGTAGCATGGGGCAGGTCCTCTGTTACTGCCATGCAAGAGTTTTCACAAGAAGTTATAAAAGGTAGCATAGAACCATTGGCCCACTTACTATTATGTGTGTTTTGCAAAATATACATATATACTCATATGGAGGTGCACACAATACCCTGGAAAGATACACAAGAAACAAGAGCCAACACTGAGGGTGAGAAGGAGCTTTGCTTTTCACTGCTTTTCCTTTTCAGTACTTGGGATGGAACCCAGGCCATCTTACATGTTGGGCAAGTGCTCTACCCCTGAGCTGTATCCTTGCCCCACTGTATGCTCTTTTCCTTTTGGAATTTTTGATAATTTGATATTGGTTTTGCTGTTGTTTGTTTGATTTGTTTTGTTTTGACCATCTGCATCCATGATAGAGAAAAACAGAAGATGAGTGGGAGGAGGGCAGAGATATCAAACAAAAGGCTGAGAATGAACATAGGCCTAGAAGTATGAAATAATATGGGTGTGTGGGGGGTCCATCTGCTATGGAACAGAGACTCTGCCAGGTGAATTCCAGTAATAAGGTTACTGGAAGGGTCCATAGTCAGGATACAGATGAGAAAAAGGCAGTCATGACTCTCAGCCACAAAGCTATGCTGTCTGGGAACCAGAAATGTCAGCCCAAGCAGGGCTCACAGGGGGTAGAAAAGGCAGTGGGCTCCAAGAGGGACCAGCACCCAGGGCAGGGTCAGCAGCATTTCTACATTGTATGTGTACACAACAAAAAGACTCAGGAACTCTGTCATCAAGTCAGTGGACAGTGATTCTCTCTTAATGGTGCCGTTACACATAATTTTATTTATTTTCTGGAATTGTCGCTGTATTTCTGAAATTGACTTCAATCAGCAGGTGAGCAAGGAGAAAAAAGTAAAAGAAAATTAGACTGTTGCTGGGACACTGACTGCAACATCAAAAGTCAAGTCTTACTGGGAGAAGCAGAGCAGACCACACTGGCCATCCTGGTCCTTGCCCTGCTTCTTGAGAATAAAAAGCTTTTCTCTCAGGCAATGCTGCGCGGTGGAAAGGCCTTGGCATATTGAGTCAGACTTTAGTCTGACATAGTTTCATGCTAATTACCTTGTGAGCACTGAGCAAAGCACACACCTTTTCTCAGTCCTGGTTTACTTACTTACAAAATAGGACAGAAGAATCCCTACCCTATAGGGTGGTAGAAATCAGCAAAAGAAATAACAGATGGACAGAAGTGTGTATACACTGAAAGGGCTTGTTATCATTCTTTCTCCCAAATCTTTTCTCTGGGCTACAGCAGCAGGAATCTACAGCCTCAGAAAAAGGAAATCCTCTCCCCACCCCATCGTCTACCCTGCAATGGACGACTCTGGACGCCTGGTCTTGGTCTAGAGAGAAATACTTAGCTGGTGTCCACCATTCCCTTTGGAAGTGGAATGCAGCAAGAGAGGAGGTGGAGGAGGAAGTGAAATGTTTGCTGTTTTTTTTCTGTGCAACTGACTCTGCTAGCCAAGGCCCTTTGCTCTCCACTGTCTGCAGGCACAGATGGTGTCTGAGCCCCTCTTGGTGAAGGGCTTGGCTTCCTGTTCAGCATGCCCACCCTGTCCAGGCCCGCTAAAGAATGTGGGCTGGTCCAGGCTGGATGGGCTCTGTGTCTCTTCTAGCCCCTCCCCAGACCCAGTCTGACCCCTCCTCCGGCCTACAGGAGAGAGCTTGTGTGTCTAATCAGGGCCTGCCTGGCTGCCTCAGGGACTCCTGATAAAACCGAAGCTTGCCCCAAATCTTCCAAGCTGAGGTCTCACCTGGGGCTATATGAGTTGGAAGTTTCCACTGTCTCTGTTCTCAAGTGGAAAAGTCTTAGATCACCAAATTTGTAGGCAAACAAGGGTGGGCTTCTATGGCCCAGTCCCCAGGGCTTGTCTGTGAAGCCAAGAACATGTATGGGCAAATGTGATGGATATTGAATACCAATCTGATGCTGGTTCTGCAGAGATGGACCTTGTCCACTGGCCCATGGTCACCAGACAAGTGCTGGGAGGGGTTCTTTGTTTTTTCTGTTTTTCTTCTCCTTGGGCCCATTAAGTGGGAACCGCTTAGCTACTTTCTTGCTTTGGGCCCTGAGTAAGTCACCCTACCTTGCTGAGCCTCAGTTCTCCCATCAGAAAAATGGGTGTGTTAGCACTGTGGGATGGCTTGCAGAGGACATGAGGGCTTAGTGCAGTGGCAGTCCATAAGAGGCACTCTATGAGTGCACCTTCCTATATTAAGCACTTCCTTTTAGGGCACTGGGGAACCCTGAAATGACTAATACATTCTCTGCCTTCAGTCTTAAGGGCTCAGTTGCCTTTGGTTATTAGCCTGGGTTTGACCTTGAGCTGTGCTTCTAACCAGGAGAATTCTGGCCTGTCCCCAAGGCTCTGGTGCTGCTTCAGGCCCTATTCAATGCTTAAGGTTCAGGCTTCCTCTTGCTGATCCAACCTCAGTGGCCTTATCTAGTACCTGGAACCCAGTCAGCAGACAGTCCTCTCTTGGCAGCCTGCCAGCCTGCCAACCACTTGTGTGAGGATCATCTCAGGGAACTTTCACTGCACCTCTGTAAGGCAGGTTCTCTGATCACAGGTCTCAAGGATACCTGCTTCCATGTCCCAGCTCTAAGTTTCACTTGCTCAGTGACCTTGGGAAAGCACTTTAACCTCTCTCTTTGTTCTCTCATCTGTGAAAAATAAAAATAGCCTCCTATGCAGGGATCAGTTCAAGGGCTTAAAACAATACTGGACACATATTAAGTTCTCAGTCTTGTTAACTGCCGTCTATGGAAACAGAGGTCCACCAGAAGGAAAAATGACTTGCTTAGAATGACCAGGTAGAAAGCAACGGAGCTGAGCTGCTCCTCATCTCTTGTGAGTAACTACTGTGCTCTCTTGCTTCCTATCCTTTGGATTTCTGGCTTCTGTGCATGCCTGCATTTCCTATGACAGTCCCTGCTAGCAGCTTTCCTTTCCTTTTTCTCTTGAGATGTTTTCCTTTTCCTTTCACTTTCTTTTGAGATGCTGGTTGTCAGATCCAGAGCTTGCAGCATGAATGCTCAAATTCCTGGATTTCCCCTGCTACCTTTTTGACAGGAACATTGCAAGCATCACCAGCCAGTCTCGTGCTGTGACACTCTGCCTTCCTCAGGGTGCCCTAACTCAGTTTATCATCAGGCCCTGTGGCACTCTATATATTAAATAATAAAATCAGCAACACTAATGGAACTCTATAGGAGCTAATCGGTGCATTCAACCCAGAGATTAGATTAGGTGTTATCATGATCCCACTTTCCAAATGAGAAAAGTGAGGCATAAAAGGATTATGTGACTTGTCATGGCCCTGCAGCTATAAGTGGCAGAGCCAGAATCCAAATTCTAGTAGTCTGGCTCCATAATCACTGCTCCTAACCAATGTTACTCTTGTCTTGCTCTCTACTCTCTGAGGATGGCTGGGGAACAGCCCAGGGCATTAAGCCCAGCCATGCTTGGCCTGAGTTTTCTTAGGAGGGGAAACCCACTTAGGTTTGCTCAGTGGAATCCTCAGTGACTAGTGTGCTGCCAAGTACATATGGTAGGTGCTTACTAAGTGGTTGTGGAATAAATGAATGGGGACTGGGAAGATAGCTCCAGAGAATAAGCACTTGCCTGGCAAACACAAGGACCTGAGTTCAATCCCTGGTTCCCAGAAAGCAAGCAAGCAAGCTAAAATGGGGTACAGACCACAGCCACAGGGTGAGATGACACAGATTAGAAAGATAACCAACCTGTTTGGAAGGCTGGTCTGTTTGCAAATATGAAGTCTTGCATAACTCCCAGGGTTCCGGTTTGGATAAGTGGATGATGAGGTCATTTTATGATATAGGAACCCCACAGGAGGGACAGAATGGATAGAATGCTAGAGAGAGGAGCACAGCTCTGGCGAATCCAGTTTAGGATGTATGGAGTTTGGGGTGCCTTAAAAACAAGCAATGGGGTGTCCAGTAGGCTGTGGAATACCTGAAGTGTAGGAGATGGATTTAGGGCTCCTGCTCAGCCCCTTTCCACCTCCCCTTCCTCTCCATCTTAGCAGTCTTTACCCTTCCTACTGAGAAGGAAAGAAACTTTGATGGTGGGAATGGGAGGGAGTAGACGGTTCTAAACCAAACAAACGGGTACACAGAGCCTGCTTGTTGCGGACCTACTGGTCTGGCTCTGGGCACATGTAGGCGGGCTTCCAGTGCAGGCTCTCCCCCAACACCCGTCGGCCCATGCCGCCTGCCCTCGGCCTAGGTGAGCTCTGACAGGGCGACTTGTCATCTTTTCAACACCTCATTTTTCCCTCCTTACTCACTGCCCCGGGGAGAGGTCCTTCCTGTTTGCACACCTCAGGGGCTAGGCCAGGAGGAGGAACAAAAAAGCCTTCATGGCGAAGGGGGAGGGGTTGCAAAGGGAGAGGCTGAGAGAAAAGGAAGACAAGGAGTTGGGGTGAGGAGAGGGGGAGATGTGGACAAGGTGAACAACCTACATGTACCTCTCTGTCCTGCCCCTCCTCCTGCCCTCACTGTGTCCTGGCATTGGGCTGGTTTATACAAAGGTCCACCCTCAGGATCAGGCCCCAGGTCCCGAGCTTAGAAAACTGTTCCTATCACGTCTTTCTTTCTTCCAGGGGCCGTAGGACTTAGTGTTGGCCATGCTAGAGGCCCCTGCTCAATTTGCACCCCAGATCCTCTCGGCCCTCGGCCTTCTTTCTAAGCTTCTCCACTGCCTTTCTCTGGATCTCTGGCTCAGAGAGCTCTGGATCTGCCGCTTTCCTCTCCCCCGCAGGACACCCTTCCGCGAGCCCCGCCCCGTCTACGGCCCAGGTAGCTCCGCCCCGCCCCGCCCCGCCCCGCCCCGCCCCCTGCGGACGCGCCCTGGGTCCCGGCTGAGCTGAGCTGAGCTGAGCAGAGCGTGTGCGGGGACGTCTGGCCTCTTCTCCTCTCCCCTCCCTCGGCTCCCTGGCGCCCTCCCCGCCTCGGCTCCCACGTGGGGAGCCCGGCTCCCAAGCCCCGGCTGCCCCATTCACAGAGCTCTCCCGCATTGTCCTCGGGCTGTCACTCACGAGATCCATTAGCATTTCTAAAGCTCCCTTCTCCTAGCCGCCGCTTTGGCCCAGCCTGAGCGGAGGAACTTAGCCCTATAGAACAACTAACAATTACAGCTAACCTTCAAGAGCACTTTAGAGTATATAATTCACTTTTCTATATAGCCATTTCATTTACTTCTCACAACAGCCCTTAGTGGTGGGGTGCTGACATCCAGAGAAGTTCGGTGAGTTGCTCAAGGTCGCCGAGTAATTTCCAAAGCCAAGATTTCAGTTTTGGTTTTTCTGATGCCAGAGGCCACATTCTTTCCACTACCCCACCTTGCCTCGCTTCTGCTTGGCTGGGCTTTCTTAAAAGGTGGGCACGGTGACTCGATCTTCCTGGGGAAGGCGCACTAGATCCAGCTGGCCTAGGAGTTCTTGGGTGAGATCCCTGCTGCCATTTACTAAGGGGCTCAGCGATAGTGCCTCCCTCCTGCCACAGCTGGGACGACACAGCTTGGCCTGAAGCACGTGATATCAGTGCAGGGAGGCAACTTGGTTAAAGCTTCCTGAGTCAGGTGCTCAGGCTCATTTCCCAGCTTTGCCATTTAGTGGTTGGTGGCTTTAGAGGTGACTCCATTTCTCTACCTCAGTGTTTGCCTCTGTGAGAGGAGCATAGTGATATCTGATAGCATGGTAAATGAACACGGGGAGAGTTATCTTGTACAAAAGGACAGAAAGGTACCTGGACAGTACATGAGGCTGTTATTGTTACTGCTGTGCTTTCTACAGTTCCCCAGGTTCAGGCAACATGGTGTGAGCACAACATAGTTCTTTTGTCAGTCGGATTAAGATTCAGATCCTAGCCCTTCCATTTACTAGCTGGTAGCTTTGTGTAAGTGACTTTACCTCTCTAGGCCTCAGCTTCTTCAGCAGTAAAATGGACATAATAACAATTTCCCTTCTCAGAGTTATTATGAATATTTATATGTGCACAAGTGTTCTCTCAAAAGGTAGAATGCCACTAAGACTATATACCTTAAAAGTGATTCTTACTCATTTTTTTCAAGATCCCATTCTGGATCTTTACATGTTTTGTCTCTTTTTAGATTTTATTTGCTACAGGGTCTCACTGCACAGCTCAGACTCATAGTGATCTTCCTGTCTCAGCCTCCCCAGCAGTGGGATTACAGATGTGCGCTGCCATGCCTGGTTTTAGTGGCTGGCATGGCATGCCCAGGCTTCTGGATCCAGCACAGCATGTGGTTTTTTTTTGTGTGTTTGTTTGTTTTTGCCTCTCAAATAACTATTACTCATCCTGGGTGCCAGCTGTTTCCCAAGGCCCAGGCTAACTTTGGAGCAGAATAAACATGCTCTGAGCCTCTTCCTTTGCAACAGAGATGCAGAGGACACCCTTAAGACATGTACTCCCCACATCTGTACCCTCTGTGTTCCTCTGGGTGAGGAGGCAGCCTTGTACATGTGCTCCACACTTGAAGTCTAAGAAGTCTGAATAGTACTTACATCACTACTACACTAATATGCCACTGCTCTGCTATGGGCAACTTAGTAAAACTCTGTCTCAAAATTGAACTCTGTGTGGGGTTTGCACTGGAGCTTGGTTGGCAGGCTCTTTGAATCTCATTTTCCAGAGGGGAATGGCAAGGCCCACAAAAGGGAGGAAACTTGCCCATAGATCTAGAGTTAGGAGCTGAGACTGAGTTTTGAAACAGCGCTGTCAGGGCCAATGTCCAGTGTATGCTTTCTGTGTCCTGGGACACTTTTGCAAGATTTTACCCCTAGAGAAATGTACAGTGGCCCGCCCTTTCATAAATAAAGCTTAGAATCAAAGAAAAATGATTGTTTTCATGAAAATACCTATTTTATCTACTTAGATATCTAGGTATCTTTTTCCCCCAGTACTGACAATTGAACTCTGGATCTTATACATGCTAGGCAAGCCACATCCTCAGACCTTTTAAAAATATTTAATTTTGATGCAGGGTCTTGCTAAATTGCCCAGACCTGCTTCAAACTTGTGATCCTCCTGCTTTAGCCTCTTAAGTAGCTAGGGTTACAAGCATGCAATACCTTGTCCAGCAAGCATACCTACTTTAATTCTACTATAACATTTGACTTGTCTCTCATGATGACTTTAAGCAGCCTATAGTTTCTTTAGAAAAATAATTCTAATAAAACAGCATTGTTCCAACTGGATTATAAGTTGCCCAAATCACTTGAAAACTCCTTTGTCTCTTGAAATCTTCAGGTTAAAACAGTACTAAAACTAAGTCCATAGTGGAAAAGTTTTCTGCTTAGGCTAGTGACTGAGTTGGGCTTGGAGGTAGGCATCTGGGAGTAGAAGGTTACAGAATTCCTAAGGGCATGCATAGTTTGTAAAAGCAGATTGGAGATAGCTATTTTTCCCTCTGATCCAAACTCCAGAAAGTTAAGCTTGTGTCCAAACCTTTTAGTTGCTGTGGAATACACAGAATAAGGAGGTGAGTATGCACAAATGAAGACTGAGATACATGGAACCTGTGCAGTTCTCTAAACAAGCAAGACCTTGCTGCCTGGTACACCTCTAGGCTCACTTCCTTCCCTTCCCTTCCCTTCCCTTCCCTTCCCTTCCCTTCCCTTCC
>PVKN010034618.1:0-11799 GCA_004027915.1 Capromys pilorides
AAGGAAGTAGAAACCATCTACAGCAATATTCTATCATTCTGAAGAAAAAGGAGATGTAAGAAGACTTTAGAAAATAAAAAGATGATGAGTTCAGGCATGGTGGTGCACGCCTGTCATCCTGGCACTAGGGAGGCAGAAAACAGGAAGATCACTATGAGTCTGACCTGAGATTACATATATATATATATATATATATATATATATATAAAATATTATATTCATTATTATAAATTATAATTATACTATTATATATTTAATTTATTATATATTATATATTTATTACATATTTATTATATATTATATAATTTATAATATATTACATGCATATATATTCATATATATATATATTTCATTTGTATATGAAAAGAAAGTAGAAAGATGTCTTCTGTTCCTAATAGGCAGAACCAATACTGTCAAAATGCCCATCGTTCCTCGAATGATACAAAATGTTAACCCAACACCAACCAAAACACCAATAGCATTACTCCTAGATCTATAGGAAATAATCCTAACTTATGTGGAACCAGGAGAGGCTCAGAATAGCAGAAGCAATCCTGGGTAACAAAAAGGAGGAGACATCATAATCTCAGGCTTGAAATTATGTTGCAAATAGTGATCACAAACAGCATGGCACAGAAACAGACATGTGGATCCAAGAACAGAAAAGAGGATGCAGGAGCAACATTCAGCTCTTTGATCTTTGACGGCAGGGCTAAAAATTTACACTGAAGGAAAGATAGCCTCTTTAATAAATGGTGCTGGCAATATTGGATATCCACATGCAAAGATTCAAGCTAGGCCCATATCATTTGCCATGTACTAAGCTAAAGTCAAAATAGATCAGTGATCTAAATGTTAAAAAAGAAATACTTGATTTGTTGAAAGACAAAATAGGCAGAACTCTTGAAGACATAGGCATAGGCAGCGGCTTCCTGAGCAGATCCCCAGACAGCCTAAGGAGTAAAACACCAAGCACCAGCAAACGGGATCACATCAAATTAGAAGGCTCCTGCACAGCACAAGAAACAGCAGAGTAAAGAGACAACCCATAGAATGAGAAAAACTCTGCCAGAGGAACTAACCTCTAAGATATGTAAAGCGCTCAAAGGAATTAGACCCCCCCTCAGAATAAAAGATCAGTGAACGCCGGGCTAGTGAAATGAAGAGACGCTGCTTAGAAGAAACACAAGTGGCCAATAAATACGTGAAAAACTGGCCAGCTTCCCTGGCTACTAGAGCAGTACCATTTTATGAATGACTAGCACCAAGAAAGCAGATAATAACAAATGCTAGAGAAAGTGTAGGGGAAAAAAAATCCTGTCTCCATTGTTGGAAGTAGTGTGCAGATTTCCAAGAACAATAAAACTAGAAATTTCATTGGACCTAGTTATTCCCCTTCTAGGTATTCTTTCATAAGTGTTAACATCAGAAGTTTAATATTACAGTGATACATGCATATTTATATTTATAGCAGCACAATTAATAATAGTAAAATCTTGGAAGTAGCCTATACGCTCATGACCAGATGAGTGGATAATGAAAATGTGATATTAATGCACAACAAGTACTGTTCTGCCATAAAAATGATAAACCTGAGGCATTCATTAGTGAATGGATGAACCTTGAAACCTTTCTTTCTTTCTTTCTTTCTTTCTTTCTTTCTTTCTTTCTTTCTTTCTTTCTTTCTTTCTTTCTTTTGACAAAGCCTTGCCGTGTAGTTCAGGCGTGTCCTGAGCTTACTATGGCTGCAGGGTGGCTTCAACCTAACAGTGATCCTCCTAGCTCAGTTTCCTAAGTGCTGGGATTACAGGTGAGCGCCACCACTCCTCACACTGAGACCATAATGTTAAGTAAAATAAACCTAACATACAAACTTAATTACCACCTAATTTCTCTTATATGAACTCAAAATATACATAAAAAGTGAAATAAAAGGTAGCTATAGAAAGTAGGCAGATCTTTTTCAAATGAGGAAGGGAGAGGATGAAAAAGAAAAGAATCAAAAAGCACAAAACAGATAGAAGGGAACCAAGAGTTGGAAGGCAGGCCTAGGATATAGCTCAGAGGCTGCCTGGTAAGTGCAAGGTCCTGAGTTCAAGCCCCAGTACTCACTCCACACCCCCCCAAAAAAAAGAGTTGGAAGGAGCAGGGGTAGGGGATGAAAATAAATTAAAATGTGTTAGCATGAATTATGTAGCCCACTCTAATTACCCTCCCCTAATTACTCCAAGCAGCTCTCACAAGATTAAATTCCCTGAAATTTAAAAAATGAAAATAATTTAAATAAGAAAA
Organism: Capromys pilorides; assembly: GCA_004027915.1. Taxonomy (NCBI): domain Eukaryota; kingdom Metazoa; phylum Chordata; class Mammalia; order Rodentia; family Capromyidae; genus Capromys; species Capromys pilorides. The sequence goes on from PVKN010034618.1 coordinate 2,293, forward strand.
GTAGTAAAAAATTTGAGTTCAGTTTGAGTGAACTCTTCTGTTTGGAGTGAAAACTTCTTAAGACTGAGAACTTTATGGCATGTTGATCCTTGCTTACATTTCTTGTTACAAACTAATAGAGTAGCTTAGATACTCTGGGAAGTCACTCCTAAAATATGCCCATGTGATTGATATAGCCAGCTGTCTTTGGTTTTGGTTTAATACTTCTTGATTAAATACCACAAGAAAATAAAGTTCCTAAAAGAAAATAATTATGCTTAAAATTTATACAATAAATACACAAAAATAAATAAAAGAAAATAGATATTTATATTTTCTATTATGCTATTTTAAAATCTATACTGATAATCTTATGATATAGGTTGTATTATACATGTTTTTTTAAAAATATATTTGATATAGGGTCTCACTATGCAGCTTGGACTCATAGTGATCCTTCTGTTTCCAGCCCCTGCATACCTGAGATTACAGGTATGCGCTGCCATGGCTGGTCTCAGTGGCCAGTTTAGCATGCCCAGGGGTAGGGCCTTCACTGCATATGGTGCTGGGGATCAAATCCTGGTCCCTGCACTTGCCTAAGCAGGTGCTTAGTCTGCTGAGCTATCTTGCTGGACCTTATATATGCTTTTTAAATAAAGAAAATTTTCTACATGGAAAGAAAAAATAATACCTTCAATCCATGACCCTAATATAATTCACCATTCTGAGGTATATATTCTCCATGTAGGCTTGAAATTATCTCTGGATAAATAAGGACCCCCCCCCCACAATCTTCTGTTTTCTCTTGAATTAAAATTGCTAACTCTATAGGTCCTATAAAGTTTCATTTTATATTCTTTTTTTATTCTTTTAAGAATATGTGAAATTTTACATATTTTTCCTTAGCTTGCCTTTGTTCTTTTTCATTTAATACGTTAGATACATAAAGTATATATTGTCAAACATTTTGCAGAAAGTCTGTACTAGTTCAACAGTCTTGCTAACAATATATGACTAACCTATATTCTTACCAACTAAAAGTTATTTTTGTAAAAAAAAAAAACCCTAAAAATTACATCTTTTGAATCACTGCCAATCTGACAAAATAGCCTTTAACAGCTGTTCTGTTTCTTAGGCCTCTCACAACATTGGGATAGCGATGGATACTGAGCAGGGGCTGATCGTTCCCAATGTGAAGAATGTCCAGGCCCGCTCTGTATTCGAGATTGCCTCTGAACTGAACCGCCTCCAGAATCTGGGCTCTCTGGGGCAGCTGAGCACTGCTGACCTTGCCGGAGGGACGTTCACTCTTTCCAACATTGGATCGGTGAGTTGGGAGGTTCAAGTTCATAAAGGGCGTTGTGACTTTCTGATCCGCTGAAAATGTAAAAAGTCGCTTACCGTTGCTCTCCCTGAAAGCTTAATTTTTCTCTTTTCTTTTTTCTTTGTGTTGTTTCCTTCCTTCCTTCCTTCCTTCCTTCCTTCCTTCCTTCCTTCCTTCCTTCCTTCCTTCCTTCCTTTTTTTCTTAGATTGGTGGTACTTATGCCAAACCAGTGATATTGCCACCTGAAGTAGCAATTGGGGCCCTTGGATCCATCCAGGTATGTGTATTTAATGACTGGAAAACAAATGAATCGGAGAAGAGACACATAGAAGAGTACTAATTCCTCAAGTTTACCCCTCACCTTGTAGGTTCAAGTTTGAAATTTGACTAGTAAGTTGGTTATTTCTTCCTAAAGATCTAGATTGTTACTATGTGGGTCAACCACTGGGAATTATATCAAGCTCAGCTGTGAGTCTTTGGAAAGCCACAAATACATTAAATCTGTTTCTATCAAAATATCTTTATTGTGGCTGGGAAGATAGCTCTGTGGCACAGGTGCCTGCCTGGCAAGTGCAAGGTCGTGAGTTTGAACCCCAGTCCTGAAAAAAAAAACATATATATCTTCATTGCAAAATACCAAATACTAATAAATGATTCTGAATTGTTACTCATTACAGTGTGAGGTTGCTCTTAGAGCATTTCTCTAAAACTTATGCCCAAACAGCTATTGGGTGAGCTAGTTCAAATGCAGAGTCCTTTGTTCCAGATGTAGGGTCTCCATACTTGTATGTTACACAAGAACCCAGGTGGTCTCAACTTAAGTGATCTGTGGTCATGAGTCAGGAGTTGCTGACTTAGAATAAAGCTGCAGTGACTTTTAACCATGACTGAATATTAAAACCATGTGGAATTTTGGAAAAACTAAGCCCCTGCCGACTCAGTACCAACCAATCACAATTTAAGGGGAAGGAGCTTGGGCATCCTTAGTGACTCATGGTTGGAAAGCTCATAGGAACTACTTTTAATGATCATTTGCAAATGCCACTGCACTATGCCAACCTTGCTGTTTGCTCTTCATGTTTTAAGGAAATCCTCTCTCTATAGTACTTATAACGCTTCCAGATCAAATGTCTCTGGGACTTGTCTTTCATGACTTTATTACTTTATTGCAGCATCAAAACCTAGCAGATAGTCTGTTAGCTGCTAAATTGCTCCCTCTCTATTATAATGCCCACTTTCCCTTCAGATCAACAGGGAAGGTAAAGGAAAACACACACACACACATTCTCTCTCTCTCTCTCTCTCTCTCTCTCTCTCTCTCTGACACTTTTATTTTCAAATCAAGAGTTTGAGGGCCAAGGAGATACCTCAGTGGCGTAAGCACCTGCCTAGCCAACACAAAGTCCTGAGTTCAATCTCCAGTACTGCACCTCCAAAAGTCAGTAGTGTAGGCCTGGGAAGATAGCTCAGTGGAATAAGTACCTACCTGACAAGCGTAGGGTCCTGAATTCAATTCCCAGTACTGGAAAAAAAAAAAAAAAAAAAGTCAGCAGTTAGTGTGATGATAACTTCTTTATTATTCATTCTTTTTTCAGCAACTTTTTTTCTCACAAGAGTTTGGCTCTTTATAATTTCCTAATCGTCATACCTATTTGACAAAGTTTTGTTTTTATGTTTCCTTAAAGAGAATTATTTTCTTCTAAATAGCTATGTATATGCATAAAATATGTGTATGTAATTATGGTAAAATATGTAATGTTAAACTTACCATCTTAACCACTCACAGGTATAGTTCTGAGGTAGTAAGTACATTCACAATATCGTACGACCATTGCCAATGTCCATCTCCAGGCATTTTCTCATCTACAGAGCTGAAACTCTGGACACTTTGCTCATTGCTCAAATTTCCCACATTTTCCCAGTCCCTGGCAGCTGATGTTGTACCTTGTGTCTCTGAATTTGACCATTCTGGCTCTCCCTATAAGGAAAGGTATTTGTCTTTTGTGTCTATCCTATTTCACTTAGTATAATATTTTGAAAATTCATTGTAGCCTAAGCCAGAATTTCATGTTTTTAGTGCTGAATAAAAACCACATTTTATATAATGATTATCCATTCACCGGCTGCTGATATTTGGGTTGTTTCCATTTTTAGCTGCATGAACAGTGGTATATATGTATCTGTTCGGGGCCAGCAAGATGGTTCAGTGGTCTAAAGCGCCTGCTTAGGAAAGCTTTGACAACCACAGGGACTGTGGTCCGATCCCGGGCACCACATGCTGCACCAGCCCCACCCCTAGGGCAGGCTGAGCTGGCCATAAAAAGAAAAAAATATATATCTGTTCAGCAGGCTTAGTTTAAGGAATCATTTTAGTCAAGAAAACATAGTTTTCTTGAAACATAGTTCTTAGCATCTCAGTCTTTTTCACTTTTTGAGGTCTCACTGTGCTGCTCTGGCTGGTCCTGAATTCCTGGGCTCAGGCAGTGTTTGCGCTTTGACCTCCTGTGTAGCTAGGAACACAGGCATGCACCCCACCACATCCAGCTTAGGCTATAAATCTCAGTTGTGACCTAACGTAATCTTTTTTGGATAAGGACAAATAGTATTTAGTTCATTTCTCCCTCTATTTTATCTCTCATTTGTTATTTTGTTATCACTGTAGATTGTAAGCTCCTCCTGAAATTATCTAATTCACCTGCATTTTCTTAGTAGTCAGCCCAGTCCTTGCTTTCTGGACCTAGAAACTTCCCTGGACAATTTTACCTCCTTGGCAAACTTTCTTCACTCTGACTTGCAAAATACCTTGCTAGCCTGGTTTCCTGCCAGGTCCCTCTTGCCACATCCTTTATCTTTCTAGACATGGGGAACCTCAGGGCTCAGCTCTGCCCTTTCCATTATCGGATCCAACCTGACACTCACTGCCTCTATGCTAATTGCCCTTGTGTTTGTCTCCAAACCAAACTTCACTTTCACATCCAAATACTGAACCTGCTTGTGTGACGAACAGGCATCTCATGTGGATGAAGTCTTGCTCGCCACCTGCTTGTCTCATCTTTCCCTACAGTGACGGCCATGTGGCGCAGACGCCTATGGTGGCTTCTTCTCTCAGTCAGAATCAGGGCCAGTGTGCCGCAGAGGCCAATGCGACTGCACTAGTAGCTGTGTCCAACCCATGAGGAGATGAGGATGGAGGCCAAGCGTCAGACTCAGAACTTCCGAGCTGCTTGACGGAGCGATTTTGTCTCTGAACTTACTAAGAAGTTGGGCTTCTATTTTCCTATTTTAATAGTTCACTTTTCATATATATTTTTAAATCTCTCAACATAGATTTGAATTGCTGTTTTGAAAGGGCCTTCATTGAAGGCAGGGAGGGAGGTGCAATGACTTGACCCCACCCAGGCAGGCTGCTCTGCTTTGGCTGTGACCCTGTCTCCAGCCCCACCACTGCCCTGCAGGGGAGACAGCCTGCGTGCTCTGCTGTCCCCAGGTCTGGCAGGGCCTGCCCTCCATCTCTGTCTCCCTGGGTCTGTGTGGTGTGTTTTCTTTCCATCTCAGTGAGGAGCTTTAATGTCCTGATGGTACTACTTGTCTATCTCTGTGCAAGCCCAGTATAGAGAACTTTGACATAGAAGGTGCTGACTGAATAGTTGTTTAATATTTGAAATCTGAGATGAAATTTATGAAGATATGAAAACCGTATAGGGGTCAAGAGATTCCTTAAGGCAAACTGGAAGCTTGGGAGCCGGCGAGATAGCTCAGTAATCTCAAACAGCCTGCTTAGGCAAGCACAGGGACTGTGGTTCAGTCTCCGGCACCACATGCTGCACCATCCCTGCCCCTAGGGTGGGCTGAGCTGGCTACGTGCACGCCAAAAAACTCTGAAAGCTTGAAGCATGTCCTGTCAAAGGTGGGAGAAGCAGGGCTAGTGTTTTCCAAAGTCATTTGGGATGCCCAGGTGCTGTCTGCCTTCGGGAGGAGGGTCGCCTTGATCTTACACCAACCATGTTTGTTTTCCTTATTTCTAGGCCCTTCCTCGATTTAACCAGAAAGGAGAGGTATATAAAGCGCAGATAATGAATGTGAGCTGGTCAGCTGATCACAGGATTATTGATGGGGCTACGGTGTCACGCTTCTCAAATTTGTGGAAATCCTACTTAGAAAACCCAGCTTTTATGCTACTAGATCTGAAATGAAGATTAATAAGATATTCTTGAGCTTTTCGAATTTCCAAAGAATACATAAAACCTAGCTATGGTACACATAGTCTTACAACTTGTGTTGTAAATGATGTGTACTATATGATTAAGGTTCTAAGGCACAATATTTATCACTATTTGATTGGACTTTAGTGAAAATGATTAATGGTGGAACAGTTCTCCTGGGTTGTCACGTTTTATAACACTACGGTGCTTTGGTCTTTATTTTAATGAATTGAAACTGGCAACAAAACAAAGCCAGTATTACTAAAACATAGCCATATGTACATACCCTTTCTCTGCTTTTCTTTTTTTTCTTCTTTCTTCTTTTTTATATTAATTAATCCTTAGTGAAAATTTTATAATTTAATGAATAAAAGGAATTTTTTTTCAGATAAGATCTCCCTGTGTAGTCCCGACTGACCTTGAACTCACTATAGACCCCAAGCTGTCCTCAAACTTGCTGCAGTCCTTGTGCCTCAGCCTCCCGAGTTCTGGGGTTACAGACACACACCACCACAACCAGCTGGGAAAAGGAATGTGTATGCAAAAGTATTTTGTTTCCCTATAGTTGTGCTAATTGTTATATAACGTAAGTGCAATTATACTTTCCTAGTAAGATACCCAAGGTGTAGACTCTTGCTCTAGTTAGAGACTATGCTCTGTAAATGTCTTATTTAAGTAAATTCCGTCTTTTAAAAGGGAAAATTATTCTTAATTATAGTTTTATAACCAGTAAGGGTATTAAAGTTATATGCTTAATGTAGATATACTTTAAAGAATTTTGGTAATGCTTTGGCATTTTCTTGGGAAAAACTTCACCTTGGCAGCCTTATTTCATGTGAGGAAAGTAATTTAAATGTGGCAGCCACTGGTTGTTTAGAAATTGACTGTCCTTTAGTTTTCTTGATCTTTTGCTAAAAATAGGATAAGAAAAGAAATGCATTTATTCTATTCTCCATATTCTGAATAGAAACATAAATAATAAAGAGCCTAATGAGTAATTATGGACATAAAATTAAAGAATAAATTTTATACAGAAATGAAGGGTTTATGTTGGTCTTTTTTTTTTAAGTGCCACTTCAATTAGAAGCAGCATCATGGTGAATTTAACCAAGCATTTAAATTTGAATTCAATCAGCTGAGTATGGTTAAATAAATTCACATTTTGATGCCTTCTGAAAAAATAAATAAATTTGAATTCAGAAATATGGATTGTTTCTAATGTTGTCCTACTTAATACAACATGCCAAAATTAGTTCTTCAAGTAATAGTTTGAGCTTGAAAAAAAAGGTCATTCATGCTGTCTACTTATTTTGAAACAATTTTTAAACCAAAGTAGTAAAATAAATGCTGTTATTTTAAAATTTCAGATTGCATGGGGTTACAAAGTATTCTCCATAATTCTACCACTATTAATATTTTTTTTTAAATTTATTTATTTGTTTGCTTGTTGTGTTTGTTTGTTTCTTTATTTATTCATTTTGTGGCTGGCTCAGCCTGCCCTGGTGGTGGCGCTGGCGCAGCATGTGGTGCCGGGGATCGAACTGCAGTCCCCGCAGTTGCCTGAGCCCTCCTAAGCAGGCGCTTTAGACCACTGAACCATCTCGCCGGCCCCCATTATTAATATTTTGATGTATATCTATAAACATATTCTTTTTATAAAAATGGAATCATAATATAAGTATTTTATAATTTGATTTTTTAAAATGTACATTATGAGTAACTTTAATGTCAATAAACCATTCCACATTGTCACATTTTTAATGACTTTGAAACAGTCCATCGTATGTATTTATTATATATTCAAATGTTAAATCTCTGCAGTACCCTGAATTTGACCCTAAGCTTATGTGTACCTGTGATCTTAGACTCTTAAGAAAGAGATACGTTTGAAGCAGTCATAAAAATAAAATGAAAGGGCCAGAGAGATGGCTCAGTGGCATGCAGCCTGCCTGCCTGGCAAGTGCAAGGTCCTGAATTTGATCCCCAGTACTGCAAAAATAAATAAATATGTAAACAAACAAACAAACTTCTATGTAGAAAAAAAAACAGGGTGCTATGAGCCATCTAATAAAGGTTATTGGTCCTGGGAGAACAGAAGATATATATCCCATAATTTACTAATCCTCTGTTGACAGGCATTTGTGAAATGTTATGTTACTTTACGTGTTTAATTTTTGTTAGTATATAATGATCACATTCCCTGTAGAAAGTTGGTTCATGTAAATAACACACTTTAATTCTTTTTCAAAAAATCTCCTCCCCTGGATCTCTTGGTCCTCTTCCCATTTGCAAGAGATCTGCTGTTTCCTGTGATTTCCTGTATTTTTCTCTTGTATTCATGCTTTCAGTTTGCCATAGAAGAGAAATGATGTGGTGTTTAACTTTCTGTGACTTATGTTTCACCTAGCATCCTACAGATGACTTGGGTTTATCTTTTTATAGCAGAGTAGTACTCCACCGTGTACAGATACATGTTCTGTATCCATTCACCAGTTGATGCACACATAGGCTACTTCTAAGATTTAGCTATTATGAGTTCTGCTGCTACAAACATGGGTATGCACGCATCACTGCAGTAGGGTATCTTTAAATCTTTTGGGAAATAATGTAGAAGGGAAATAGGTGTGGTGAATGGAATTTCTAGTGTAGGTTTTTAGGAAACTCCATTCTTACTTCATAGTGCTTGTATTAGTTTACATCCCCACTAACATAAAAGATTCCTTTTAACTTATAGCCTCGCCAGCATTGTTATTATTTGATTTCTTAATAGTAACTGTTCTTTCTGGAGTAAGATGAAATCTCAGTGTCATTTTAATCTGCATTGTTCTAATGGCCAGAGATTTTGAACTTTTAAAAATATGTGCTCAGAGGCCTTTTGCACTTCCTCTGAAAGGTATCTTCTTATTCAGTTGCCCATTTTTCAGTTGGGTCTTTTACTTGAGGGGCCTAATTTTGTCTGATTTCCTTAAATATTATAAATATTAATCTTCTGACTGAGAAGTAACAGACAAAAATTTCTTCCAGTATGTATTTTGTCTCTCTGTTCCATTGGTTGTTTCTTTTGCTATGAAAAAACTTATTGTTGATTCTTGATGTTATTTTGTGTACAATTGCAGGTCTATATAGGAAGTCCCTGCCTATACCTATGTCTTCAAGAGTTTTATCTGTTTTATCTTCCAACAGATGAAATATTTCTTTTTAATATTTAGATCTTTGACCCATTTTGACTTTAGTACATGGTAAGAGCTGTGGATCTAGGTTCAGTTTGCATGTGGATAACCTGTTTTCTCAGCAGTGTTCGTAGAAAGGCTATCTTTTCTCCTGTGTTTTGTTTTGTTGCCTCCTTGTCAAAATCAGATAAGCACATTAAATGTGCATGGAGTTGTTTCTGCTTTCTTTACTCTGTCTCATTGCTCTACATGTCTTTATGCCAGTACGTGCTAATCTCAGCACTGTAGCTTTGTAACAGAACTTGAAATCAAACTATGATGTCTCCTCTTTGCTCTTGTTGCCCAGGACTGCTTTTGCTATTCCGTGTCTCTTTTGGTTCCCCATGAATTCTAGGATTGTTTTCCCCAGTTGTCTGATGAATGCTTGTTCATTTCTGACTTGGGCTCTGTTAATTCTGTAGGTCAGTTCAGGAAGTAGAGCCACGTAAGCAATATTGGTTCTGTCTACTCAGAAATAGAACATCTTTCCATTCTAATGTCATCTTCAGTCTCCTTTTTCAGAGTACTAACATTTTTATTGTAGAGGCCTTTCACTTCCTCGGTTAGAATAAATTCTTAGAAATTTAACTTCTTTTTATGCTGTTCTGAAATATATTGTTTTCCTAATTTCTTTCTCAGTGGATTCATTGTTGATGTAAAGGAATGCTATGAATTTTTTCTGTTTTGAGTTTTCTATCCTGCTACATTACAGAATTCAGTTATTCTAGGAGACCTTTGATGAATTCGGAGAGGAGAGGTTCTTCTACATGGAGAACCATGATATGTAAAGAT
>PVKN010034619.1:0-11795 GCA_004027915.1 Capromys pilorides
AGAGAAAAAATACCATTGCAAGCCATTATAGCAGTTAGCATTAACTGCTTTTTATCAATATGTGGCAGAAAATATTAAATATTTTATAGGTAGGAATGAGATTGACTGTAATTGAAAAATATCTCCTGGCATGACTTCATCAAAATAGGTCTTAACTGCCTTGCTGAATAAGGTACATCAAAACCCGTCATCTGTCAATCTCGTGCAAATTCAAAACCTGAGGAAAAGTTCAAAACTTTCATTGATGCATTTGAAGAGTAATTCTAATTTTCCTTTCTGGCTATTTGCAAGTGCCTTGCCTTTTAATTAATGGCCTGTCCTAGGGAAGAATAGTAAGGCTAGATTAAAAGAACTGTTTATATTTTTAAGCCTGGAAATCTGTAATTTGATAGCTGCAGTTAATATTTCAACTAAAACAGAGTTATTTATTAAGATACAGTTGAAATAAGACTATGACTCTGCCGATACCAAAAAGTTTAAATATGGAAGTCAAACATAAAAAGGCTGCAGATAAGATCTATGAGAGGCCATGCAGGCAAAAATGTTAACATTCAATCTTCACCAAAACAAACACCCACCCTAGCCATAAATCTCAGGGAGCCTGAGATAATGAGGCATTTCTCTGTTGCCAAGGAAGGTAATCAAGAACCACACCAGCTGTGTGGGAGTGCAAGGAGAGGACACCCACGGCACCTAAGAGAGGTCTATGTGTCAGGCCTCACAGCACACACCCAGAATCCCAGCACTCTGGAAGGCTGAAGCATGGGGACCAGAGGTTGGAGCCCAGCCTGAGCACCTCAATGACTTACCAAGATCTTGTATCACAACAAAAAATTAAAAAGTGTTGGGAATACAATTCAGTACAAAGTCCCTGGATTTAATCCTCAGCGTGCGCGCAGAGGGATAGGGGTTATTGAGATGAAGACCTCACATGTCACAAGACCAGGAGGTGTATCTAAACTTGACCAATAAAACATTTGGGCCAGAAAGCAGCTGGCTGAGCCTGTGAACATGGAAGGTGGTTTAAGTGTGTCATTGTAAACTTTATACTTAGCTCCAGTCTAAAAGTCCATCCACACTGTATAGTGCTTTAGATCTTGGTTACTTATACATCTGTCAATCCCATGCAAATTCATATGCCCTCTTGAATGGGAGAGTTCCCTGTGCTGCCAGGAGCCTCTTCCTGCACCTAGAAGTCAGGAAGAACTGGAGTATTTGTTGCGTTTTATAACAAACATAAGGCCTTCACACTGCGTGAACTGCTATTCTGCCCTTGACCTGAGACGTCCCCTCTCACTTCTCCAAAATAGTTATGCACATGAGCCAGACTGGAAGGTTTCCTTTGCTGCATAAACATCTTGTGACTATATGCTGAGTCATCACTGGGAAATCATGCCACTAAGTCCTACCTAGTGAGGTAACCACAGAGGCATTAAACATAAGCTGGTTTGAATACAGTAAGGTCCTGACCCAAATGGACATTCTTCCGCTGGGGAGCAACAGTGTAATACAGAGATGAGTCCAGCCAGGTTCAGAGAAATTTAAAACTGCTGGTAGAAATCTTCATTCAGCCTGCTGTGGCGGCACACACCTGCAATCCCAGCTAATGGGGAACTGGAAAGGCTGAAGCAGGATTGCATGAGCCCAAAACGCACTAACCTGAGCAACATAGTTAAGATCCCATCTCAAAAAATCAAGAAAGTCCTCTATATAGAACCACTAGACTTTATGGATTATATTTCTTATTGTATAAATGTCATATGGGTTGAAAACAGTGTATAAACTCTCAGGCTGGACAATTCATCACCTGTACTTACGTGTTCCACACCCAGGGCCCCTTGATCATCTCCAGCCAGTATCATGTTAGCAGCCCCCAGCCCTATGTCCCATCTGATGGCACATTCTTGCCCTCCTGTCCTCCACACTGTCATCAGTGTCATCTTGTTGAGAGTAGTGTGGAGTCCAGCAGAGCCTGACAGGCCTGGTTTTGACTCTGGGCAAGTTGCTCAATCTCTCCATGCCTGTTTCTCCAGCTGCAAATGGCAAATAACAGCCTAGGGCTGTTATTCAGATTAGATCACTTAATACCTGTAAAGTGCTCAGAACACAGCTGGATTCATCTGTCTGTCCCCCACATGCTTAAAGGGCTCTGTACCTGCCTTCATGTCCCTCACGGGTGGTGCATTCTGCCTTTTCATCTCCTATTCCACTGTCATGCTGTTCTCTAGAGCCAAAATAGCTGGACCACTGAATTGAGAGGGCAATGCCTGCATTTTACTTCCTATATTATTGTCTTCAACCTTAAAGATTAACAGTAACGACCACTTTCACCCCCACACACCTGAGCCACACCATCCATCACCATGCTGATGTCTGCCCAGACCCTCTCACCACAGTATCTTTACTTACTTTAAAATATGCCTACATTATCTCATAGCCCTTCAGAGCTCACACCTGCAGGACTCCTCATGCATTCTCACTGGCTGTGTCCAACAGGCTCCCCATGCCTACTAAACACCACCTGGGGACGTGCAAAGATGTAACCTGAACCCTGATCCATGCAGAGGATAACTACATAGCATGCCACACCCTACCCACAAATGCACACTCTGAGGTTGATTAGGTAGTATAAGAAAAACTAAAAAGGATGCTCACTCTGGAATAGGAGTTCTTAACCTGCACACCATGAATGGGAGGATGTTAGCCAGGGTAGAAAAAGTTATGCTTTTATTTCTCATAACTGAAATTTAGCAATTCCTTCAGTTATAGGTAATGAATTGCAGTATAACAATGCATGTGGACTTTGGCACCAACAAAATCAGCTATTTTCATATCACATTCTAATTTTTATAAATACCCTGAAGTATTGTTTATATTCAACACAACTTTGAAGTTTAAGCAATTGTTCTCAATACCAGATCCTGTTAACACAGTAATAAACAAGCACTTAGTACTATATTACACATCCCTAAAAAGACTTGGTAAGTATATTTCAATTTATGTTTGGTTTCCTTTAAAATCTTATTCATTTTAAGTTCTGAACAATTATTCTGAGAAGTCTACAGATTTTATCAGACTGCTAAAAAATGCTTATGAAAAAAAGAATTTCTGGTCTTGAAATGGTTTTTACATTCCTTCAGTTATCTTTTTTCTGATCAACAAAAGGAATGTTAGAAGTAATTTTTTTCACTGGCAAAATGCATGTCATTAAAACTAGACTGACAGGAAACATGATACAGGTGCCTCCATTCCAGGGAGAGCAAAACCCAAGACGCCAGCACACCCAGCATCCTGTTCCTCTGCGAGCAGTGTTCTCAGCTTGTGCTCTATTTAGGCCTGAATTTAGGTTTGGTTACATAAATTGGACCAAATGGTCATCTAAATCCTGCTACATGTGCTGCAAGGGAAACTTTTCAGCAAGGTGCTAGTCTAAGAGCTATGATGTTCCTGTGCATAAGCACCTGCTTCGATGACTAATATTATGGCTGCCTGCTAATAGATATATGGCAGAACTCAGCCCAGGATTCAACATAACACACCTGCCGCTGGTGTTGTAAGACAGATCTCTCAGCTAACTATAATCATGAGAGATTACTAATGCCTCATTATAAATCACAAAAATGGGCAAGACTCACTCACAGTACTCAATTAAACCAACAAGCTCCATGAAGCCTGGGACCAAGTTCCCTTTTTTTCCCCACTGTTTCCTTAGGGTGCTCACTGTGCTGACATACACAGAAGGCACTCAACAAACAGTTACTGAATGACTGGTACAATACACTTAGCTGTGTGTGGGTTTCTCTAACTCCAGAGTATGAATCCCTTAAGAAAAAAAGAAAGCATGTAATTTTTATCTTTCCCTTATTAGTCTCACCAGGATCACATAAATTACATTTTAATCCATAACTGTAGAATGCTTACTTTTTGCTGCATGATCAGTTAATAATTATACTTTTCCAAGAGTGGGAAGATCAAGAAAAAACTGTATGAAATTGAAGAAGGCAGTGAGAAGCAGTGAGTTTACATGGCTTTGCAAGATGCACCTGTACAGACCTGTATTCAAATCCCCAGCTCTGCAACTAACAAATCATGTGATCTTATAGGCCCCATAATCCCTGTCTCATTCACCTGAAATGTTTGCACTAATAATACAGTAAGTAATACCTATATTATTTGCTATAAAGATCTCATGAGAACTTGTACCCTTACTAAGGATCCAATACAACATAAATGGTAATGCCCATAAATAAACGCTGTTTGTCAGCAATAAGATCTAAAAACTTTAGTCTCTATTCAGCTCTTGTACTTCTAGGAATTCTATACTGGCTATTTTTGCCTCACTTCCTAACTTCTGCATGTTTCAAGACCTTGACCACTGAGTTCCTCTCACTATGAAAATAATAGTTCTTTGCTAAGGTAACAGGAAACCAATTCTGGGCAATATTACTCAAACTGATGCTCTTCAGTGAAAATCCACAACCTTTGAAATACCCATCTATGGTGGATGGCCAACTGGTAGTAAATTTGTTACACCCAGCTGAACTGAACTAGCCTGGTGCTGCTATGTGAGACCCACCTGAGGATTGTTGCCAGCAGCATAAGAGGCAGAACTAAAGAGACTGTTGGGAGCTATTAGGGAGCTGCTTATCCTCTTGGGCGACTCTGCTGGAGCACCTTGCCATGCCGGTTTTCCTGATGAACTTGGCTATTCTCAGAGGAAGAGCTCAGGACCTGGTTATCGCTATGGTTCCTTTTGAGGAGTGCTGGTCCTCACTTTGAGTATTGCTTCCTGGCTCCAAAGGGGAAGATGGTACAATGTTCAGTCTCCTGGAGAAACTTGTCATGTTGGCTTTCCTGACAGGAGCTTGGCTGTGCTCTTCTGAGGAGGAACTTAGGACCTCACTGTTGCTGAGGATGGCTGTGGTACTTTTCAGGGGGAGCCCTGGTTCATATATTGAGCATTGCTTCCTAGCTCCATTCAGATCCCTTGGCTTTTGAGCACAGGTCCTTTATCCCACTGACTCAGACTGTAGCTTCTTCTCTGTAGCTTCTCACACACTGACCTTTGAGCCTTCCCAACGCAGATCTGTGAAACAGGCCTGCATGGCCCTCAGCTGGGCCAACCTCAGCTGGGTTGTTTGGTCTTTAGTGTGTGGAGAGATTTCCTACATTCTTTTTGTGTATATGATTCTTTGAGCAACTATTATAAATAATTAAAATATGTGTCCTATATTATATTCCCCCTTGTAAAACCCCAAACCTATAACCCATCCTATAGCTGTTAAGAAACCATACTTAGCTCTACAGTTTAAGTCACTTGTGATTAAACTGAGCAGAAGACATTTGTTACAAGAAGTCTTTCCTATATCTCTAACCCTGTTGATGAGCATTCGTTTAGCACCTAGACTGCTAGTATTGTTTGAAAAGAATGTTATATAAAATGACAGACTTTGACAAAATTTTTATAAAGTTTATCAGAATAACTAAGTCAATGCATGATACCAGCTATCATCTACCAGGTACCTTCCATGACTAGGCATTTTACCTGAATAACTGGTTTGTGCCCATAGCAATCCTGCAAGATTCATCACCTACATCTCATAGAAAAAGACACCATGGCTCAGGGAAGGTACAGAAACTTACAGATTTACATAGTTGGTGAGTTGCAGACCCCACTCATTCCCAAGTCTATGTCTTATTTCTCACCAGTCAACTTCAGCCTTTTCCTAGCCCCACAAGCCATGACAATGGTTAAACTTCACAGACAACACTTCAATTCCAGAAACTAATGCTTATGAAGGTACTAAATTAAAACATCAGCCCTTCCTGAAGAGAGCAGGTCCATCTCCACCCTAATTTTTCAGTTCAAGTCTTTATTATCAGTACAAAGTACTGGGAGACAAAGGAACCAGGTAGCTCAATTCAATTGAGAGCCACTAACAAACACATAAGCAGAAGAATCCATCAGCACACAGACAACAGCACAAAAAAAGGATGGCTCAGCACAGAGTCCCCAGGGAGCAAAGCCTAAAGTTCCTTAAGGTGTGCATTCCACAGCCTAGGGGAGAGGCAAAAAGGCATGAGAAAGTATCTGCTAATGACCGTGTGAAGCTGGTTAGGTTGCAGGTTAGGCTGGCAACAGCCCCCCAAACCCCTGCTGAAAAGGGATCAAAGGCCCTGGGGAGAGGTGAGGCCAAGAGGATTTGAAGTGACACACAGAGTTGTTTAATACAGAGGACAAGGCTAGAGTCAGAGTCTGAAATTTAAGCAAAGCTTCTGGAAAGGACAAGGCCCGAAGTCCTAGTCAGACCTAAGTTATCACTTAATCTTTTTTTTTTTTTTTTTTTTTTTTTTGTACTGAGAATCAAAATTAGGACCTTCAGCTTACCAGGCAGGTTCTATACCACTAAGCTATATTCCTGGCTATTACTTAATCTTGAACCAGTCTCTGTCCCAGTATCCACACTTCAGCATTCTTTCTGGTGTAAATGGACACATGCTTGACACCCAGGTTTACCTAATACATTTACCACTCAAAGTAGGCTTTGCATACAGTGGGGTTTTCCCAGACTACTTACAAAATTTAATTAGAATGCCACAGAATGGACCAAACATGTATAACTTGTCCAGCAACTCCCACTATACTATGCTATACCCAAGCCCCAAGCAGACAGCAGGTTGCAGGGTGGCCACCACAAGATGAGTGACCACATAAGCAGCAGAGATGTGCAGGCAAAGGCTTTGATCACACACACAAAAGCTCTGTGCTGTACCCACTGCCCAGACTCCAAACCAGCCAATTTCCGTGATGATGGAATACTAAGTCTCACACAGTAACGAACAGTTACACAAATGGCAGCACCTGTGCAGAGATTATGAGTTTTCATTTTACAAGGCAAAATTCATTTTTAAAAAATTAATTCTATAAATGTTTTTTATCTTCTAAAAGTAAAAATAAGATTAGTCTTGCCATCCTTTTCCCCCTCACAGTGGTTACTTTCTGTTGACATTTGAAATCAGTAGTTATCTGCCTTTTCACTATGAAATATTTTTAAATTTGTTAAACTACAGATTTGTCAAATTTGTATTCATATAATTCCCTCTTGATGAAAGTAAATGGAATATTGATTTCTCAAAGTTTTTTTTGCCTTATATAGTAGTGCATGCCTATAATCTCAGTACTCTGGGAAGTTGAGGAAGGAGAACCACAAGTTTGAGCTTGATTTGGGCAATTCAGGGAAATCTTGTCTCAAAATAAAAAATAAAGGCTAAAGGGAGTAGCTCAGCGCAAGGTGCTGGGTTTAATCCCTAGTACCACAGACAGGCCAGCAGGTCGGCAGGCAGGCAGGCAGGCAGTAAGGAAAGAGACTTTTTCAAAACAAACGAACAAACAACAACAAAAAACCACCTACTTGGTTTAAAAAGTTAGTAATGCCTTATAGTTTTGCCTCCTAAATTTAGCTAAAGAAAACCGGAGAACTGATGGTCTCAAGTGAGGTCAACAACCACCCTTCTGGGTATGTTAAAGAAGAATGGAAGAAAGAGCTCTGAAGAGAGATACGTGTACCTGCACAGTAGTAGCACAAACTGCCCCCCAAAGGTAGAAGCAACATAAGGATCCAGGAAAATAAGAGAAATAAGACAGTCATAAGAGGATGTTTAACAGATGATTCACTTATCTGAGGGAGTTAGAGCAGTTAAGAATTGTACACAAAGTACAACTTGGCTGCCAGGGCTGAAGGTAGAAGGAATGGAGAGTTACGTATTAGGCTCTGGTTTTCTGGAGGTAGACACTGGCAATGGTTACCCAACTTGTAATTGTTTTGTTGTTGTTGTTATTGTTGTTTTTCAAGACAGGGTCTCCCTATGCAGTTCAGCATGGCCTGGAGCTTACTTTGTAGCCCAGGCTGATCTCAAACTCACAATGATTCCGTCTTGGCCCCCCAAGTGCTGAGATTACAGGCATGCACCATCACACCCAACTGTAATTATATTTAATACCACTGGGAGTATACACATCAAAATGGTTAAAATAATAAATTTTATGTCTGTTTAAGACAAGAAAACAATTAGAAGAAAAGAAAAAGTAAATGAACCTCAAAGCTAGGACCAAGGTCAAGAAAGAACATTTTCTGCAACAAAACATATTTTATATTATATAGCTCCAATGGAACATTTGAAACAAGCTTGTTATCAAAACGAAAAAAGCAAAAGTATCTGTGCTGCTGCAGGAATCTAGAAGGGTTACAATAATGAAAATATTGCTCTTTTCACTGCATTAAAAATACCTCCAATGGACAAGGATATCCGCCGTGGTTTGGAGGAAGATGGCTCATCTGGCTCACAGTTGCCTTCAAAAATACTTCACACAAAATGCAGATCCCAGATTCACAATTCATTTTTCAAAACAACTAACTAGATCCCCTGTTTTTGGGTACAGTCAAAATGGACATACTGTACTTCTAAAACTTACATACAGGTTTGATGCAATCCCAGTCAAGATACCAATAGCATTCTTCACAGAACTAGAGAAAACAATCCTAAAATTCTGTTGAACCAGAAGAGATCCACACCAGTAAAAGTAATCCTAGGCAACAAGAGCAAAGCAGGAGGAATCATGATACCAGACTTCAAGTTACGTTACAAAGCTACAATGATTTAAAAATTAAAAGTTAAAAGTACAGCAAGGTACTGGCATCAAAACAGACATGTAGATCAGTGTAATAGAAATGGAGGTACACAAACAACCCCAGACACATTCATCCACCTGACCTTGGACAAAGGAGCAAAAACACACACCGAGGGAAAGATAGCCTCTTTAGCAAATGGTGCTGGAAAAACTGGTCATCCACATGCAAAAGACAGAACACAGACCCATATTTCTCACCATGTACTAAACTAAAATCAAAATAGATCAAAGATCTAAATGTTGAAACAGAAACACTATCTGCTGATAGATAAAAATAGGTACAATTCGTGAAGACATAAGTATAGGCAAGGGCTCTCTGAGACGACTAACTGCACAAGAAATAACATTAAGAATCAACAAACAGAACCATATCAAATCAAACTGTTGGGCCAGTGAAATACCTCAGCAGACTAAGCATCTGCTTAGGCAAATGCAGGGACCAGGGCTCAATCCCTGGCACCACATGCTACGCTGGGCCCACCCCTGGGTGCTCAGCTGAACCTTGACTGAGTCCAGGCAGGCGTGGTTGTACACACCTGCAACCCCAGTGCTGGGGAGGCTGATAACAGGAGGATCACTAGAAGTCCGAGCTGTGTAGAGAGACCCTGTACGAAATACATTTTTTAAAAATCAAATTGTTTATTTTATTTTTTGTGGTACCAGGGATTTAACTCAGGACCTTATGCTTGCCAGGCAAGCACTTATTCCACTGAGCTATCTCCCTGACCCCGAAAAGGTACTATATTTATTTATTTATTTTAAATCAAATTGTTTACCAACAGAATACAGAGACAAACTACAAAATGGGGAAAAAATTTGCAAGCTATTGCTTGGGCAGAGAACCAATATCTAGAACACCTGAAGTACTCCAAAAAATTAAACCCAATCAAGAAGTGGGCAACTGGAGTGAATAAGCACATCTCAGACAAATACAGTCAACACATACATGAAAAAATGTTCAACAGTTCTGGCCACAAGAGAAATGCAAACTAAGGTGAGCCCAAGTCCTTCTGATTGAGTGCCCCCCCAACTCCAAAAAAAAAAAAAAGAAAGAAAGAAAAATGCAAACGAAAACAACACTGAAATTCCATCTTCTTCCAGAAAGAATGATTATCAAGAAATTCCACAAGTTGGGCATGGTGAGGCACTCAGAAGGTTGAGGCAGGAGGATCCTTGCAACTTCAACACCAGCCTGGGCTACAAAGTAAGCTGAAGGCCAGCCTGAACTGCATAGCGAGACCCTGCCTCAAAAAAGAAAAAAAAGTGGGGGGGAGGATAACACTGGAACCCACAGGAGGAGGACTGAGAATCATCACTAATAGAACTGTATGAGGCAAGAGGCAGCTAGCTGCCTGTTCATCAGCAAAAAGCAAGATGAACATGAAAAGTTCCAGCTTTCCAACAGCACAATCTATAAGGAAGGGAGTTTTCAAACTACAAGGAAAAAGTACAACAGGACCAGCTTTAGAAAACAACATGAGATATCACCTGCATAGTAAATGTTTCTCAATTAGTAGAAATAATAAATATTCTAAATTCAAAAGACTACTTGAAGCAGGAGAGGGCTTGAAGATCACCTGGTCTTCAGTGGAGCCAGCTTGTCTTCTCAGCAGGAGCCAGCTGAGAAGACAATGTTGCAGTCCTTAACTAGAGTAATTCCAGAGAGAACACAAAAGAATGTCACAATGAAAACACTTATGCAGAAAGCCAACAAGGTTTGGTATCTGACTAAACATGTACAATCTGCCTGTGACAAACTCACTGATCAGTCCATCTACAGAATGCATGAGACAGTTTCTTCACACAACAGAATGCCAATAAATTCGACAGCTATTATAAGCTGACCACAGTGCTCAAAGCATATTTAGATCCTATTAAAAAACACCTCTGGGGAAAAAAATCTTTGATACAACTTGGGTACTGGATCCTAACTGTAAATGTGATCCTACAGGTTCAGTATCCCTTAGTTGTAATGTTTTAGATTTCAGGGATTTTTGAATGGTGGAATGTGCACTTATATATGTGATAGTGTGGGTCGGGATCCAGTCTGAACATGAAATTTATTTTTGTTTCATACACACCTTATTCACATAGCATAAAGGTAATTTTGTACATTATTTTTAGTCCTCCTGCATTTTGACTACAACCTGCCACATGAGGTCAACCGTCCAAAGTTTCAGATTTTGAAGGATTTCAGATTTCATGTTTTCGAGTTACGTTTTTAATAAATATTTTTATTGTTGTGTTCCTTTGTGTTTTCAGGAATATTCTACTATTGTTAATTGGGTATAAAAGTGCTATTATGGTTATTATAACTATTATAATATGCTATTATTTAGTAACATACTGAAACTATTTTCAGGCAAATAAAGTTTCCTTCCAAAAAAAAGGGGGCGGGGGCTGGAGGGATAGCTCTGTGGCACAAGTGCCTGCTGGGCAAGTGCAAGGTCATGAGTTCAAACCCCAGTCCTAGAAAAAAAGGAATAGGCTGGGATTTAGCTTAGCAGTAGAACACTTACGTAGCAAGCTGGAAGCCCTGAGTTCAATCCTCAGCACCAAAAAGAACAACAAACAAACAAGTATAGAAGGAACCTGAAGCTAAGGCAGTTCCAGCCCCGGGTAGTGTACCAGGTGAGTACAGACATCTGGTTTGGATCTAGATGACCTCAAAGCTTCATGCACTCAGAGAAGGGGCTTGTGGAGGTGACTGGCTTATGCGGCACCACAATGGGCTTGCAGGGAGCAGATGGAGCCTAGCTGAAGTGGTCACTAGAAGCGTGACCTTGAAAGTGCATCTCCCTTCCTAGCTCTTCTCCAACAGGCTCTCTACTTGCAGGCCCCACCATCAAGCGCTCCCCTCTACCCAGGCCCTTCCCCTAGGCCTTCTTGCCTTAGAGCCTCTGACTACCACATGGACTGAATATGCACAAACTATATGCTATAATAAAGTTGTCCTTCAATTTATGGGTGTTAGGTGTCATGTCCCAGTAACAAGAAAGTGACTAAGAAACTCATTATATGGCTCTATCTTTAAGGTCTGCATAACAAAGTATCTTAAATTAAATAGCAGAAATAATTTTTACATACTTCAACTTTTTAAAAAAAA
>PVKN010034620.1:0-11793 GCA_004027915.1 Capromys pilorides
TCTTGCTAAGTTGCCCAGGCTGGGCTTGAGCTTATGATCTTGCCTCAGTATCCCAGAGTACAGGTGGGGGGTATGGGGGGTGGAGGGGTGGGGGTGGGGGGATGGGGGGTTGGTAGGATGGCCACACTGGCTAAGCTAACACTTTTTTAATAACCAATACTACCACATATATCTACAACAACAAAAATTAATAGAAATCATCAGTAATGTAACTATTTATCTATACTTAGTAATTTGCATATAGCAATCTAGTCTGCTAAAATTAATTACTAGGGTCTGAATACTTCAAACATAGTTGTGTATTATTTAGAATAAATGAACTTCATTGACGAAAAAGCAACAAATCAAGCTGCCAGACTCTGTTTAATTACCAGGATGCACTTTATTTTTGCAAAACAACATTACTTGGATTGAAGGGAGATGAGGACTGTTTCATTTCCACTTAAATGCAGGCCTCCATATATGCTTTCCTAGCAGGTACTAAGCTCAGATGTTACTCTTGAAAGGTTCTTAATACCAGTACTTGATAGAGCTGTGTGACTCCAATTTCCACAGGAAATCATAAGAGATCCCAATGAATAATAAGTAGCCTTTGAGAAACCCTCTAATAAGACAGGGAAGCCTGCTCAGGTGAGAAGATAGGAGGTAGATGTGAGTGTCGGTGACAGCACTAAGCTGCAGCCTCCCTTTCCTGGTGCCAGTGATTTTCTGGAGGCAGTGCTCCAAGTTTTGATCTCCTACTCATGCTCAGTGACAGGATGCCACAACCTCCAGAAGGTGGGAAAGCCCCGGGGCCCCCTTTATGTCTTGCACCACCACACTAGCAGCCTTGCATGGACCTGCAAAGCATCCTATGCCTAATCCAACACAGGTACCCTGAAGTTAACTTAATTTCACCTTCCCTGCCCATTTTCCCCCAGAAACCAGCAAGTGTCAGCTGGCACTGGACAGACATCCCATTTTCTCAGAATAATTTTTACAAAAACTTCTTTCAAAGAAAAAAAGGACAAAAAATGAATTAACTTAAGGAGAGTTTGCTGAACTGCAGAACACTGAATTCAAAAGCAAATTAATTAGCAGCTCCATCTAAGATTTTTTAAATTAATTTTGTTTTTTTAAGCTCATTGCCTGGTCTCAATTAAAGTACTGATATTTTAATTATCTTAATTGTTTCTGAACTTGTTTTACAGTTCAATGGGTTATTTTTTTAATTAGCTACAGTTTATCTTAAAGTCCGGAATGAAGCCCTTTCATTGTCCTTGGGCAAATCCTATGGCCTAACTGGCAAAGTGTCTTGACATCTGAAACAGCAAAGCTGGATGCTGCTTATGAGGTGAGGGCCCACTTGGTGGGCTGGCTCGAAGGGTCTCTCAGCCACCTCACGCCATCACACACAAATACAGAATGCATACTTACATGCACACATACTTGTGTTTTTCCAATGTGCTGAGCATGTGCAGAGCTCCATTCCCTGTGAGACATCACTTGGCAGGCTTGAGGGCAGAGGCCCTGCAGGGACCCACGCTGGCCTTGCTCTCCAGGGCCTCCCATTAAAGTAAGAACTCAGGAGATGCACCTAACTCAGCAGGGAGAGGATCAAGTGAAATTTTGTAGAGAGACTGGCTTGGAAAAGCAGATTTAAGTCAGGCATCAGCAAGAGTAAGAACATTCCACATAAAGTGAATCTCTGCTTCTGGAGTATAAGAGATCTTGCCAGTTTTCAGAACTGAAATGTTCAGGCAGTTAGATTGGGCTAGGGAAGGCTGGAGAGGGTGAGCAGGGATGGCATGGAGGGGCCTGAACACTGCACTGAGGACATAGGCAGCCACAGCCTCTACATTTCCTAGAGACTTCAAACATGGCAGAATCTGGTTCTCTTTCTTCTAACTTCCCATTCCAAAGCTAGAGGAGAGGAGCAGGAAGCAGAAGCCTAGGGAGGACATTGGTGCCTCTGCTGTAATCAGAGCCATGGAATGAAAGCTATGACCAAATCATAGAAAGAATGAAGTTTGTGAACTGAGGGACCACTGTGTATGTGTTTTATGTAGAAATTGGGATTTTGAAAAGAACAGAGAGACTGCACACAGTCATCCTCCAAGTGAAAGGGAGCAGCAGGCATGTTAAATCTCATGATCAATTCTTAGAGCCCACTCTTGTTCTTGCAGGGACCTTCTGACTCCCTCTCCCAAGGGATATGAAGCCACTTAGGACTCTGGGAAATACCAGAGCTGTCCTTTAACACCAGTAAGCAAAGGACTAATCTAAAACATTTGTGTCTATGTCTAGTCCACTTCAGTGACTTCCAGAAGCTTCTGCAAATTACTGATGCTCATAGTCCTTCTTTGCTCTTAAGATTTGTCTTCTGCTTGGGTACACCCAAGACACATCTGGATAGCAGACACACCCACTGATTCATCAGAGGTGACATAACGGATAATTGACTAAGAAATTACCCTAAACTCTCAAAACCTCATCAAGCCAAGACCCTGAACATTTCTTACAGCTTGCCTGTCCCCATGGTAATCCATGTATGCATCACACCTCCCCCTTCTCTGGGAAGAACTGTTTACCAGCTGATGATGGAGCCTGCCAGCGTACAAACTAGGAAATGCTACACATCAGATTTTGCTGTGAACCAGGAAAGAATGGCAGCTTGGAAAGCCACCTTCACCATTCCCTGCTTACACACTCAAAGGTTGTCCAAGTTATCTGAAGCCAAACAAAGGGGCATATTGATCTGTCCAGATAGAACAGAGAACTGAGTGATGATGAAGGCCAAACTTTCAGGCTGGGGAGATAGTGTAGAGGAATAAGCACTTGCCTGCCAAATGCAAGGTCCTTGGTTCAACTCTTGGCATCTTAATAAAAAACAAACAAACTTGTGTGTTTAAGGATTGGGCAATGAGAATGGAGGGAGCCATGTGACAGATAAGTACAAAGAGGTAGAGGACACAAAGATGCATTCAATCAAAGATCACCTTGTTTCTCCTTCTCCTATAATGGAGGATTTAGGAATCCCTTCCTTTTTGTGTCAAAACTAAAAGCAGTTCCTTATTAGCATGGGGGAGGTGTGGCTGAAGATGACCTGGCAACAGTCTGTTTATGGGGCTCTTTTTCAGCCATGTGCTTAACTGATAACAATTGCTAAAAGTAAGAGGATGGGTACAAACAAGTTTATTACATTACTTTCTCAGCTACTTGATATAAATAAAAATAGTAAGATGACTTCTTTTTTCCATAAAAGAAAGAAAAAAGCAATGTCTGACCCAGTAGGCCAACATATTATACAAAAAAAAAAAAAGTTTATCTTGCTGGTCTACATAAAGGAAAAGTATAAACAATTTAAATTGTCCATCAGTATTAGTCTTCTCAGACTTCTATAAGGAAATGCATTAGGCTGGATACTTTCAACAATAGAAGCTCTGCATTTTCTCACAGCTCTGGGGCTTGCAAGTCTGAGAGCAGGCAGTGTCCGAGTTACTTTTCTCATTGCTGAGGCAAAATACCCAACATGTACAAGTCTGAATGGCAAAACTCGTGTACTTCCAAAGGCACCCTTCCTCATTCTACTTCCCCTGAAAGACATTCTCCTTCCCCTATATCTGCCCCAGCCCCTATCCCACTGACTAGTTCCTGCTGACCAAATGCCTCTTCTCTGCTGGAACTGTTCCTACAATAGTTCATGAACCAATTCATGATGTCTCTCAAAGACGTCAGGCCTACACCTGTCACTGAAGGGTCCTGCAACACCACCTGCAAAAGGCATAGTCCCCTTCTGTTTTGAGGAGGGCCTTGTTTGCAACTAAGAGACAATGGATGGATATCAGACCAAAGGCCAGAGCAAGTGTCCAGCTCTGAGACTGTGGCATTTGCCTTCAAGGTGAGGAAGTTCAGGACTATCCATGACAGGCTAGAATGAGTGGCATCTGCTGGCACATGCAAAGCAAGATATTAAGAGCAACGACTGATGACCCCAACTTGGTAATTTACACACCCACATCATTAGAAAATGTTAAGAAGAGATTGCTAGCGCAGCTGTGGAGATGTGGTAAGATCAGCAACCATAACATTTGATAGGCTTGGATGGCCAGCCATGCCTTCTTCCCAAGCCCTATTTCATAGTAATCCTGATTACTACGAAATAGTAATCCAGCAGCTCTAGAAAGGTCAAGACAGGACCCTCAGTGATCCCAACAAGAAAGTGACTTCCCTTTGAAAGTGAGGTGAGAGGGGAAAGACCAGATTAAAAGGAAACAGGAGAGGAGGATTAAATGGAAAGGAAGGGAAGGAAGAACATTTTATTACATAATATATCAACTAAGTAGGGGCATGGTGATGGAGATATTTGATAGCCATCATCCGATAGAATAACACATTACTGAGCATTCCAATTTTAATAGTGAGGAAAACTAATAAATTTGTTTTATTCTTAATTTAACACTTGGTAACTGACACAGAGATGGCCATTAAGTAACCCTTTGTGGTCACACAGCCAGTGAGCATGGAGCTGCATCTTAGTCAGTCATACACCAAAACTGATGCTCAAAACCCTACACCATGAAGGAAAATAACTTATACTGGGGCAAATATGACAACTACTGTGACAAGAACTAATGCACCGAACCTTCATGTCTACCTTCCTCAAGGATTATACCACTCATAAAATCTCAGAAAGAACTAACTATGAGGAAATATTGTTCTATCAGCAATCAGAGCTAGATGGTTGGATATGTCAAAGAGTACCTGTTACTTTCATGAAGAATATCAAGAAAAGTCAAAGTTTCTTTTGAAATCTTGCCCAGTAACCTTAACTCTGTCTGATTTAAGAAACAGCAGGGGCCAGAGGAGCCTTGTGCTCCCTTCTATAAGGAGTTCCAGTTCACACCACAGAATGGGAGACACATGATGTCTGGTGGCAACATAAGACAGAAGAGCATAAACGGGATCTGAATCTGGCCTCATCCCTAAGATAGGGACAAGATCCCACATGCCCAGTACTCTTAACCTTCTTATCCATCAAAATGGGCAGCATTTATTATCATGCTATAATAGCAAAAGTACTTGGATCTAGCCCATTGTAATTGACATAAATTATTCATAAGACATTTATGAACAAAGGAGAGTGAATCACTCAAAATACAAAAGAATAAATTCTATAACCTACAAGAATAAGAGGATATGAAAAAGCATAATAAAAATCAAATATTTCCAGAGAAAAAGTGTACATAAAAGATCACCGTGGCTCATAAAATATATCTTTTGCACTTGTATTTTATTTTAAGGCAATTAAAATTCCTATAAACCATGAAGATTTTTCTAGACAAAAGACATTCAGAG
Organism: Capromys pilorides; assembly: GCA_004027915.1. NCBI lineage: Eukaryota > Metazoa > Chordata > Mammalia > Rodentia > Capromyidae > Capromys > Capromys pilorides. Next base: position 5,338 of record PVKN010034620.1, read on the forward strand.
AACTAACTCCTTTGGTACTGATTATTCTACTACTATTCAGCAGCTCTGGTTGTGGACAATGTAGCATGGAAATCTCAGATACCAAAGACTAAGAATTTCAGCATCCCCACAGGACTAAGCTGAGGGGTCTGGATCAGTGAAATGTGGAGAGTGAGATGAGAAGTTCTACTTTGCACTGTCTTGTCCATGTGAGATGCAGATGAGTCCCTCAACTTTTTAATATTCAGTTGCAGACAAATAGGTTTACTTTGCTGCTTTGTTGTGCAGCTCTAATGGGACAATGCCCAAAAGTTGCCTGGTGCCAGGCTTGACACGCAGCACACATGCAGTTGTCAACCTCATAGCTCTTATTGTCTCTTTCTACCTTGTGCCTAAAGTACAGAAAATGGATAGCACCTACCTAGGTGCAGTTCCTCAGTAGATCTCCACCTAGGTAGGGCATCTGGACATTTCAAAGACCCGCTATTCAGGGACCATAATTCTGTTCATTATGTCCAGCCTGAAACAGTATACTCAGCTCTGTGAGAAGAAACATCCAAGTTTTCTTTTGAGCATAAAGCTTAGTGTTTTCTTTGTCTAGAAAACACCTGCAAGTTAGCCAGATTCATTCCAGTAGCAGGCATCATACGGCACCAAGTAGTCATGGTCTGCCTGTTTCCCTCCTGGAGACTAACATGGCTGAGAATGAGAGAATAAAATCATTTTCCACTAAACTGCATGAACAACATCACACAACAAAGCCTTGTATATAAACCTCTACTATTAGACGAAGTCTTACTTTGATTTGCTTATGAGAGAAGGCCTTGTGGTCTGGAATGGCTCCTGCTAGAAAGCCCTGGATTCTGACTGGCAAGGTGCCCTATGAATGCCCATTCAAGCACTATCCATGAAGGTATCAGAAAATAAGGATCCTTGTTAAGGACAAAATGATTGGCAAACACTCTTGATTCAAGGAGGCAAGAGTTTGACTCCAGGGAAGTGGGTGATTGATAGGGAGTACAATGAAGACAATCAGGAAGGCAGGGTTCCAAAAGCACATTTAGTATATGAACTCAGTGCTCTCTGGTATTAGGAAAAAATCATTCATCTTTCTGCCCTGTCCTAGAGAGCTTGACAGGGACAAGTGTTAATTGCAACCAAAACAGTAAAATCTGCATGGAAAGCCTATAACAGATTGGAGAGAGGGACACTCAAGTATCATCTCAAAGCCTCAGATGAGGTTTCTATTTCCACTGGGAGCCATCCTATGGAACAAAACTTTAGGGCACAGTTCTGGTGAGGCTACGCACTGCTCATTCACTGGCCACCTACTCAAACGAAAAAAGAGAAGTACATTCCCACAAGGTAGGTATGTAGTTCTTTCCTGCTTTATCCCTGCTTTCTCTCATTTTCTCACAATCTAATCTAAGGCTTGCTTCTTAACCAAGAAGGCAAATCTACCATGAATCTCCATGAAGCATCTACTTTACTAGGTGGTAGATAATTTTAAAAGTAAGCACTGATCTAGTATGGAATACAATGCAAAATTCCCATAAGCTGGAATAGAAGGGACTTGTGCCCATGATTCTTTCTCTCCCCTATACAAAATAAAGGGCTTACTCTTTACCTGCCCTTAACGGCTCTCTGGGAGAAAAGTTTGAAAAGTGCTGTTAAGTGTTTACAAAGTTTAAAAGGGCCTAGAAACAAGCTAGGAGTTCTCTAGGGTACTGATGCCTGAGATGGAAGATCAATACCAGCAAAAATACAAACACGGAACATTCAGAAGCAAATTGCTCATTCTTGTGCGACCGCAAAGCTCCTCCCATTAAAGCTGATTAATGAAAATGCATCTCATACTCTTGGAACAAATTTCCTTGCCACCTTTTCCCAAGAATTTCAGTCCCATCAGTGACATGTTCTGAGGTTGTTCAGAACACTGAGCTCGTATAACTCAAGACTTTTTGGTAAACCTTCCATTTGTCAAATATAGGGTGAGGTAAATAAATGAGTTACAAAACAATTTGTGACTCCAGAGGTACCAAATTTAATATCATTACTAAAATTTCTATTACTTTTGTACCTCCCATTGTTAAATTTTCAGAAACATTTGACTATAGAGTTATAAATGGGTAAGTAGAGACTACATAATTCCAAATTTCTTCTTTCCCCAACTAGGGTAAATTCATTCCTGCTTCTTTGCAATGGTTCCCAAGGTCATTAAATTTCATTCTTTAACTGAGAACACTGAAGTAATCATGACAAAGTTAGTGCTAAGTGGAGCTGGGGGTTTTCAGGGTACCTTTCTAGGCTAATTAAAGCCATTTCAAGCTAGAAAAAGATAGTCACCACTCTCACTGCAGGGTTTGTCAAGTGCTGCACCATTTAATTTTTGTATATGTTGCCATTCCTCTGCTTTTTATGTGTGTATGTGTGTTCCACTAAAATATTATCATGTCCATTCAAATAAGCCCATAACCACTTGTTTCCTGCCTGTCTCTCCACTATGTACCACTCAGTGGCCAATTATTTCCTTTACATTAATCTAAAGTAAAGTCTATAGGGTAACATAAAACGCAAATCAGGTCTTAACTGTATGTAGAAGACAAATGTAACAGTGAATAATAGGCAAGTCCCAATGTGGTCTCCTAACACAGGCATAAAAAAGCAAAGAACAAAATATTTCTATTTTATTCAGTCCAAACAAACACTACAGATACATAGCAGGAAAGTGAGAACAGGGAAAAAATTATAATGTTGGGATACCATAATGGCTATACAGTTTTTCTCATCAAAGGAAAAGAGTGGATAGTCTTGTTTTTGTCAAAGTGATGTATTCTAAATTTTAATTTTTAAAGAGCCTTTTGAGTCTATTGTGTGAAATCTGTCCTAAAATTTCCATTCCAGAATTTAAATTCTATTCCATGCTGATATTTTCCACATCATTCAATGTTTACCTGGCCTTTATTTAATTGAGCAGCTTACGAAAGCTCAAATGTATGGTATCTTTTCATGCCACTTGACATTAAACTGCACAGTCCAGGGCAATGCACCATCTCATTCCTCCAGTTACAGCTTGAGGCCAATAAGTCTCCATTTGACAGACAAGGAGATAAAACTGGAACCTGCCAATTTTCTACTGAGTGGTTCATCTGAAATATAACCTTGAGTCTGTCCAGAGAAGTAGAGGTCTCCAGAGACCAGACACAGTATATGTCCTCTAGACTACCACACACCTCAGCCTAAACAGTGTTTGGAGTTTCATGGGGATTTAGTAAAATCCTTTAGCTCTGGTCTGTGGGTTTTGCCACTCCTCTATGGGGTTCTGCAGGCCAGAGTTCAACCTTGCTTGACATTTTGAACCTCAGCTCACTGCCACATGCCTGCTTCAAAGGGTAAGTTCAGTTAATGCTGTATAAAATCTCTGTGAGGGGCATCTTTGGATGGATTGGAAAACCTGAGATTTCTATGTCACAAAGACTCAGAGCTGTAAGAGCCCTTGGGTATTTCCAGATCAACACACTCAGTGTTAACACAAAGGAGACTTTAATCCATCAATTCGACGCATATTTACCAAACTCATTTTATATGCCACATTCTGTTATAAGCACTGGCAATTCATTGATGCCTAAAACAAAGTGCTTGCTATTTAGGAACTATTCTAGCAGAGATGATGAAAAAGTAAGGAAAGGAGGAGGAGGGGAAGGAAGAAAGAAACAGAGAAGAGAAAGATACAACGAGGAAATGTGAGACCAATAATGGTGAATCTTTTATAATTGTCTGTGATAGCAAGTGGCCCAGTGTGGCATGCATACCACAGGCTCATCTCCACTGTCTCAGATCACAGTAAGGGCCACACAGCTAATTTTAAAACAGTGAAACAATAGGGAGCTCCTGGATGGGCACTTTGAGTTAACGGGTCAGAAAAGATATTTTTGAGAAGGTGACATTAAGCCAATATCTGACAAGCAACATCCAGCCTCCTGAAGATCAGCTGAGAAACAGGCCAGGAAAGGAGCAGCAGGAGCCTTGGAATGTTATGGAATGAAGTGTCAGCAGATCTCCTGAATTTTCCAACTCTGTGAATGTTCATCTTTCCTTTAGATGAGTCAAGGTCTGAACCAGGGTTTCTCTCCAGAAAGCAAAGCTTGCAGATGGGCATCTTTAGAGAAATTAATCTTCAGCTCACTGATCTACATATTCCAGTCTAGTGGTGCACCAACAATAACATGGTCTTGCTCCAGATCTGGACTTACCCTCAGGATTGGCACCATGAGGTGAGAGGAGCTGGAAGCAGAGTTCTTGACTGGCCATTGTTCAGGCTGCCAAAGGTGAAGGTAAATGATCTGCAAAGAACATGGACTTGCAGCTTCCCAGACACTCCTTGCTTAGATAAGCAAATGACCAGCATGTGTGATGTGAATCACAGGAGAGATCAAAGGAATCTGAACTTTGGAACTGACTGATCCAGTCCCACATGTGAGATCTGCTCTTTGGGTGCTGTGTGACCTTGGGCAATTTGTGCAGCCTGTGAGTAGACAAGGAGATTGATGAGATCTTCATTAAACAGCAGTGAGAAATAGATGAGACAGTGTGGGCAGTGTTCAACATTGATCTGAATGAGTCCTCAATAAAGATTAGTTCAGCTCTTTTCTATGTGATTTCTTTTTAGACATTTCACAGTTGTGGCAATCCAAACTTGGCCTTTTCCTTTCCCAGGTCATATCTAAGCTAAAGCATAGCTCTAAGATTACCCTGCCTCCAATCCCAGCCCTCAAGTAGAACTGGGAGTGGATGTGACTACCAGACCAGACTCTACCTTCACACATTTCTACATTTGAAACCCTTGCCTTAATCACTGGAAAGGTGAGCTCATGGTTTCATGCTTCCACTCAGGGAAGTCAAGCTCAAAACTGACACTTGGCCCTCCACATCCTGAACAAATAGTGTAAGAGAAGAAAAATGGTGAGATAATGGAGATTCCCTACTCTCAGACACTGCTTCCCTTACAAATGTTTAACAGAGATTTTTGGCACCAGCTCCCCCTGGCTATGACTACACCAGCCATCAGGCCTTTTGTGATCCTGAAAAAGCTAATGAGAGTCTGTGTTGCAGAGTGATCCAAACGGTATCCATTTCATGCCCAATCGTTTTTTAAACAGGCAAAAAATCTCCCTAGTGTATTTCTTTCTCTGACAAACAAAACCTCAACTGGGCCCTTTGTGGGCCTGTCCAATCAACAAGGGCAGGAGGCCCTGATGCTAATTCAAAGTCCTGTTCACAATGGCAGACCCTCTGGGCCATCCAGTTCCAGCTTAACAAGTGCTCCCTAGAAGCCAAGTCACATCCAGAATTTTGATTTCAGACTGATGAAACATGCCACCTATTTTTAACTAATTTGTATTTAATAAGGTGACAAGTTTTCAGACTAACTTCCCTATTGTGTCAGGCACTAACATTCATGTAGAGTAAGACAAAGTTTCAAAGTATCATAAGACACAATAGAAATTCTAAGCACAAGACAGTGGAGCTCTCACAAGTCCATTTATAGCTCCTCAGGTAATGCAGAAGCAGAAGCAGAAGAGAGGGTACCCTGAGGAAGGGTGCATCTATGGCAGAAGGCCCAAGTTTTGCTACAAAAACAAGTCACACATTGAACATGACCTGAGATACCAATCCCATGACTTATTGTAGCCTCCTAGGATCATGAATATAACCTCTATCAAGTCCTTTCTACATCCAACCTTTTCAAGCTCCCAGAGAATTTATAAATTTCTCTTGGGTATAATTTATATGGAGGGACATCCCCATGACTCTGCCTCCTCCCATTTCAAAGGAGAAATCTTAAGAGAACCCAATTTATTCTAAAGTAGTCTGATCTCTAACAATCCATATATGTGCTAAGCACTGAAGAAAAAAAGGCTGATTGCTAAGCTTGTGGCACTTTTGGCTCTGAAAATTACCAGACGCTTAGCAAATTCAACCTCATAGAAGTCTTACAGGCCCTAGGAGACAGGATTTACCTTCATCTTCATTTTATATGATGATAACAGTAAACTTGTTAAGAGGAGACACAGAATGTGGCCAAATGCCCACAGTGGAAAGGGACTGAACAATAATTCAACCACAAGTGGATCTGAAGCTGTCCCTCTTCCTAAGGCCACAAGGAGCAGTTCCCATGAGTATGCGCTGATCAGCCCATATAGTGTCTTTTAAAATCAGCTGCTGGCAATAAAACATGAGAGAATGTCATACAAAAATCTGGTACAAATTTTTGGGTGGTTTTTAGCTAGGTCTATCTGCATGGGGGCTTACTATCTTCACCTTTTTTTTCTCTCCTTGTTTTCTCTCAGCCCCTTCCTTCCTCCCACCTTCACTAGTACTTTGGTTTGTCTTGTCCCAAAAGCACTGGGGTTTGAACACCCCATGCTCCATAAAGACACATCTTTTCTTTACAAAATAAACAACTACAATTCACAT
>PVKN010034621.1:0-11795 GCA_004027915.1 Capromys pilorides
TTTATTTTGTGGCTGGCTCAGCCTGCCCTGGTGGTGGCGCTGGCGCAGCATGTGGTGCCGGGGATCGAACTGCAGTCCCTGCAGTTGCCTGAGCCTTCCTACGCAGGCGCTTTAGACCACTGAACCATCTCGCCGGCCCCTCACATAGTGACTTTAAAAGATCCTGTCTTGAAATAAAAAACATCAGAAAAGCCGGGCATGGTGGCGCATACCTGTAATCCCAGCATTTGGAAGGCTGAGGCAGGAGGATCGGTGTGAGTCTAAGACCAGCCTGGGCTACAAAAGTGAGCTCAAGGCCAGCCTGAACTGCATAGTGAGACCCTGTCTCAAAAAGACAAAACCAGAAAAAGAGCTATGGCCAAGCATGTTGCTCACCTTGATTACACAGTGAAATCCTCTAGGAAGAAGAAGAAAAAAAAAAAAAATCGAACTGAGCAAACCCCAGCTGGAACAAGATGGCCCAAGTTCAAAAACTAACTTTCCAGTTACTACCTAGTAATGTAAACTAAACTGCCCTTTTGTGTCTTTTTCTTCTATAAAATAAAAACACCTATTTCATAAGGTTACAAACATTCAGTAAAAACATATAAATGCTTAGAACTGTGTTTGCCATGCAGCAATAGTCAGTCTATTGGCCTCCATGACACCACTCTTCTAATTCTCCTCATACCTCTCCAGCTCCTCCCCTCTTACTTGTTTTGCAGGCCATTCCAGGTCTACCCTACTTCAATCACCAAACATATATGAGGATTCAATCATATGCCCACAAGCCTTTCTTGAGGTATGGAATCAATATTATCCACTCAACAGTTATACTATGATGTTTCACAGGCACTTCATACTCAACCTGTCCAAACTTACTCCATACTGAATGTATACTTCTCTATTCAATCTCCAAACTGGATCTTCCTTCATTGTGCTCTATCACAATAAAATAATTATACAATAAGCCACATACGAGGAAAACTTGGTTCAATCTCCAGTACTACAAAAACAAAACAACAACAACAAAAAACACTTCATATGTGAGGAAAACTTAGGAGTCATGCTTCTATGTACTTCCTTTGCATGCAACCTCAACACATCAAATTAACCAAACTCTTACAAGCCTTATTTCGCAAATGTTTTTCGAACTACTTCCTAATTCTACTGTCACCTCTCTGACCAATATACCATATCACATCTTACCAGAACTACTGGTTTTTCCAAATTTATTCCTATCCATATCTCTACAATTTAGCCCCTGATATTGGTCCAAACATACTACTCCTTCAAGTTTCTGCCTTCTCCTACTTTCAGGATAATCTATTTGATCTGATCCCTAAATACCTGATCAACATCCTCCCTTCCTCTACTCAGGACTCTGGTTACACTGCCTTTTTGTGTATGGCTGCTAAAGAAGTCTCTCAAAAGTGTCAAGTTCTTTCTAACTTTGGGGTTTTTTAATATACCAATCATTTTTCCTCTTTGCTGGTTACCTTTTAACAGTGTGACATCAGTTTTAAAAGCTTCCTTAGTAATTGTGTTATCTGATGCCTCAACCCACTTACTTATTTATGTATTTATTATTGGTGATACGAGGGATCAAACTTGGGACCTTGGGTTTGCCAGGCAAGCACTTACTCCACTGAACTATTTCCCCAGCCCTCAACCCATTTTTGAAGTCTAGATTAGATCACCCACCATATTATACTCACTGCAGCTTGTATTCATCTTTGTGGCCCTTTGCAAAACCATAATTATGACTATTAGTATTTAATATTTGACTTCCAAACCAGACTGGAAACTCTAGGACAAAGGAACCACACCTGTCTTGTTCATTACTCAATCCCAGTGGCGGCAAATCTATGGCACACCTGTCAAAATGGGCTGTTTGTTATCAGTGAAAGCTCCAAAAGGTTCACCATCACTATCCTGAGAGCCTTGCATGATGTCTGATACACAGTAAAGTGGTTAGTAATAGTTTCTCATTCACACCTTAGGGCTTTGTATTAGTTGGTCCTATAATTTGAATTGAGCTCTCTTAATCCCAATCTGGTTCCCCAAACCCTTGAACATCATGAACATCACTTTCAAGTCTCAGTACAAAATGCCATTTTCTCAGGACACCTTTCATTGATTATCAAGTTTAAAGAGAAGTCCCATCACACAAATATCTCATTACGCTTATCACTTCTTCAAAATATTCACTATTATCTAAAACCACAATACTGAGAAATTTGGCCAGGCATGGCAGCACACCTATAATCACCTATCTTTGTAGCTTCTTTTTCACTTTTATCTTTTGTTACGAGCTGCTTGATTACTGGGACTCTTTAAGTACCATAAAGCACGGAGAGGGTTGGCCAGCTCAGCAGATTAAAGCACCTGGAAGGAGGCATGGGGGGCAGAGATCCCTTGGCTGCCATTGGGAGGCTGTAAAAAGGTGGATCACTAAGAGTGTGATCTAGTAGCGAGATCCTGAACACCCTTTCTTTAGACCTTTCCCTAAAGCATGGAGAACTCAAGAGAAGCTTAAGAAAACCAATTTCTTCCGTACTGCACTGTCTCTAAAGGAGGCAAATTAGTTTACATCTTTATGCACTTTCACTTTATAGGGATTGTAACATGACTGCTCACTGAAATGACTGGCTTACTGGTTTAAAAGGGTTGAATTTGTATTAGTACTGCTCTGAAGAACAGAGTACCACTGTCATTGATGATTTTTCTTGTTTAATTAGACTCGCTATATTTTCCCTGATTTGCATTCCTTTTTGGGGGGGCTGAGGTAGTCATTTTAGAAGAACAAATAAATATGGCCCCAACGGTCCCTTTGTATCATTCTGTGCTGAGAATTGAAACCATCTTAAAAATAAAATGAAAGAAAAAAATAAAATAAAATAAAATAAAATAAAATGAAAGAAATTGGAAAAAACAAAATAAAATAATTATATTATTACTATTACTATTATAAAATTAAAAACAAAGTGTCTAGACCACATTAAGTACTCAACAAGCATCTGTTTAAGTAAATGAAACTCCTGAATGAGAAAATATGACTTGAGAATCACCCTAACTTCGTCAGCAAAACATTTATAAGCTATACCAAAATACAACTGAAGAGGCAGTATAGCTTACTTAGCACCACTCTGGAATCAGTCTGAATCCTGGCTGTATGTCTTCTTAGCCAAATAACCTGGGGCAAGTGAGTTAACTACATTATGCCTTTTGCTCCAAGTCTGTAAAGTGAGAACCATAAAACCTACCTTAAAGGGTTGAGAAATCAATTAAAAAATATAGTTATGTATCACTTAACAACAGGAATATACTGAGAGTAGAAAAAAAAAAAAAGGAATATACTCTAAGAAATGTATCCTCATAAGTTCATCATACTGAAAACATAGTTACAAACCTAGATATAGCCAGGTGTGGTGGTGGAACACACCCATAATCCCAGTACTGATGAGGCTGAAGCAGGAAGATCATCTCAAGTTCAAGGCCAGCCTGGTATATATAGTGAAACTCTATCTCAGAGCATGTCACACGTACACACATACAAAACGTAGATGATACAACATTCTCATCACCTACTCTGTATAATATATAGATAGCACTGTATATCAGTCTGTCATTTAAAAATCTCATAATTGAGCTGTGCATGTTTCAGCATGTTTACAACCCAGCATTCTGGGAGGCTAATGCAGGAAGACTGAAAGTTCAAGCCCAGATGTAGACAACTTAGTGATTTAGCAAGACCATCTCAGAAAAGGGAAAAAAGAAATAGGAATGGTGACACACACTGTAATCCCAATACTTAGGAGGCTGAGGCAGGAGAATCACCTCAAATCTGAGGCCAATCTGGGCTAAAACAGAGTTCAAGGCCAGCATGAATTACATAGCTAGAGCCTGCCTCAAAACAAGAAAATAAAAAGAAGCAAAGCCAAAAGAAAAATTTCATAAGTACAATACTACCCATCAGACTGGATGTTTTTCCTCTAGTTCAAATATACAGAACGACTTTTCCTTCATATTTTCTTTTCCTCCAAAAAGGGTCACCATCACATACAGCCACATAGGCAGCATACTGTAGAACTCCAAGGGTATCTTTTACCTAAAAATACATGAATGAGGAGGGGTGAAGGGAAAGGGAGAGAAGGAGAGAGGGAGAGGAGAGGAGTGAGGGAGAAAGGGAAAGGAGAGAGGGAGAGAACGAGAGAGGGAGAGAGGGAGGGAGAAAGGGTGAGAGGGAGAGAAAATGCTTTCTTAAATTACCTTAGCTCTTAGGATATGGTTTTTGGCTGGCCATGGTGGTGTGTACCTATAATCCCAGGGCTCAGGAGGTCCTGGGCCACTCAGTGAGGGGGGGGGGGGGCACGGGGATGATATGATATGATCTCTGGCTTTTTGAAACTATCTTGCTCTATCTTTCTGCTGCAGCCTCTTGATGGGGTTACAAGTGTGCACTACCACATCCACCAGGGTATGATGAAAGGAGAAATTTTCAATCCAAGCCACACATACAAACATAAGCACAGTATATATGTAAATAAATAAAAGTAAATAAGGAAGAAATGTGGAGCTGGATTGAAGGCTATAATTACTATGAAGTTAGTTTTGTGAAAATTCAATACTTGCATATTTTTGGGCAAAGCCCTAGAAAACAAATCTGAGACTTTTTGAGATGCTTTGTGTTAGACTTAGAACTCTAAAGGAACAGGAAATAATCAGGAAGAAAACACCGATCTAACCTATCTAACAGATATTTTCCTTTTTATTAAGGTTTTTGAATCTCACACTATTAACTTTTGAACCACTAATTCTTTTTGTGGAGAACTCATATGTGCAATGTAAAATGCTTTTAGCAGCCTCTCTAGCTTCAACACACAAAATTACTAGTAAAGCACTCTCCCAGGTCTAATAATCAAAAAGGTCTCCAGATGTTACCAAACCTCTCCCCTGGGGAAAAGTCACAGTTGGCTGAGAATCCCCATTTTAAATCAATCTACTACCCAGGTATGGTGACACACACCTCCGAATGCAGCACTAGAGAAGCTGAGTTGGATCGCTGAGAGGATCACTGCAAGTTTGAGACTAGCCTGAGTTACACAATGAGTCAAAGGCCAGCATAGACCAGAGTGAGATCCTATCTCAAAACACAAAATAAATTTTTATAAATAAATCTGCTAACATCTCCAATTATTGAAAACATCTCACACTCTTTTCTCTTTCAAAAATTCTGGTCTTCTTGTTAACCCAGGTTTAATCCCCAGGTACACCTTAATTCTTCATTTATCTTTGTCTCTAAAATCAGTTCTTGTTTAAAACCACAGTTGGAGCCAGGAGACATAATGGTACATGACTATAATTCCAGCACTTTGGAGGCTGAGGCAGGAGGACTGCAAGTTCAAGTCCGACCTGGCAAACTTAGTATATTCTATCCTAAAATAAAAAATAAAAAGGGCTGGAGATTAGAGTTCAGTGCCAAGAATAGATCTATTCCCAGTACTATCAAAACAGAAAAGTAAAGAAAAACTACTACTGGTAACAAAGTTGATCTATAACTCAAGGCTCATGATCCCAAATTAAGCATTCTTTCCATCGTAACATGATGCTACCCATTAATCAGTTCTATGGTCACGTCGCACAAAGAAGTATACTTTCAAAGCCACAGCCTTGAGGGCTCAAGTATCAGCCCAATATTAAGGTACCTATCTGTAATCCCAGCTTTCAGAAGATTAAGGCAGGAGGATCATTGCAAATTTGAGGCCAGCCTGAACTAGAGTGACACTCCATCTCAAACAACAAAACTAATAAAAAGGAAAAGAAAGGGGGTGGAGTGGAAGCCAACCATGATGGTTCACACCTGTAATCTCAGCACTCAGGAGGCTAAGGCAGAAAGATACCCATGAGTTCAAGGCCAGCCTGCACTACAAAGTGAAATACTGTCTAAATAAATACATACATAAATACATAAATGCAGGCAGGCATTCTGGGGATAGGGTTTGATCCCTAGCTTCAAAATAAAAACAGATAAAAATTCAAGTACCTATCACTGGAAAAGACAGTACCTAGGTTCATTAATGTTTTTGTTTGTGAACAATTTGGTTCACATACAGAAGCATTTGGCAAAATTTTGCTTTGTTTGCAAACTCTGCACCAGGTGACCAACACAACTGTGGCCATCTTTTCCAAAATAGTAAACAAATAAAAGATACCACTGTATTTCAGTATTAGCCTTCTGACTTGAAACTGAAGTTACTCCTAAAACACAAGTGATAAAATCCCTATATTCTACTTAGTTAAAAATACATCTAATGACTGCTGTACATTCTCAGTTTCTAAGGTTGTTTAGGATATTTCTAAAATTGTCAGTAATGCCTCTCAAAGCAAACTATCTACTTTACTAACAATCAGATATCCATAAAAACGCTTTGTAAGGTCCAAGCTCCACAGTAACACAAGACACTATCTTTACCACTTTAAAAGGCCACCCTCATCCCTCCTGTTCTCTACCTACCTGAAGGAGGCCTTCAACACTGTATGTGCCAAAACCATTCATTTGGTCACTATTTTCTGCCTTTTATCTTTAGTGTTTAAGTTTTTACCAAGTACTCACAGATACAGAAAACCCCCAAGAACCTAAAATTTAAAACAGAAAACAAGGATATGAATGGCATGCATATAAAAAGCTTAACATATAGACAAACTACATGACACTTCCATTTATATAATCAAGTATGATAAATTCAAAACTAACAAAAATTTGCCAATTTTTTAATACATAATGAAACGCTACCAAATATTTATAAGGATCTCATTTAGATATATGGGTAGTTGCTAGGGAAAGAAATTTGAAAAGGAACCTCAAGAAAAGTAAAGTACTCAGTCTACAACTTATTACATTAAGTGTGAGTATCATTTATTTTCTGCATGAAACACCACAGAAAAGAACAGACAGATTAAGAAAACATGGAGCTAGATGTTAAGGCACCTGTGTTTAAAGTCTAATTCTGGGCCAGCCAAATAGCTCAGCGGATTAAAGTACTGCAAGCAGGCAAGGGGCCAGGGGTTCGATTCCAGGCCTGCTGTGCTGGTCCCACCCCAGGCTCACTAAGACAGCAACTGAGACTAGGTGTGGTGGCATGCACCTGTAATCCTAGCTCTTGGGAGGCTGTAAACAGGCATCTCACTACGAGTCTGATCTAGTAGTGAGACCCTGAACATTCTGTAGACCCTTCCCTAAAATACAAAAAATAAAACTAGAATAAAATAAAATCTGATTCTACTACTCTTTGCTAACTTTATAATCTTGGGCAAGTCTCCCCTTGAGCCTCAACTATTATCAAAAAAATTTTAAGATTTAAGACAATACTACACATATGCACACTTGAAGGCACACTAACACATAAAGCTGGGTGTGCTGGTATAAATCTATAATCCCAGCACTTTGGGAGGCTGATAAAGGTTTCAAGACTGCAAGCTGCCTGGGCAGCTTAATGACTTAGTAAGACCTTGTCTCAAAATAAAAAAACAAAAGGGCCAGAGAGATGGTTCACCAGTCTAAAGTGCCTGCTTAGGAAAGCTCAGGCAACCACAGGGATCACTGTTCAATTCCTGGCACGACATGCTGCGCCAGTCCCACCCCCAGGGCAGGCTGAGCCAGCCATTAAAAAAATAAATAAATAAAAGTAAAAACTAAAGGGCTGGACAGGTGGCTCAGTGAGGTCTTGAGAGATCAGTTTAAGTACTGTGAATAAAACCAAACAACAACAAAAAAAACTACCCCATCTACCTTACAGAGCTGGTTTGAGGATTAAATAAGGTAATACATATGTAACAATTTGACCTACTACTTGACAAATGTTTATTTTTAAAAAAGAAAAGAAACATAATCATGTTTATTGTTTCTGTTTTATTTTGCAATGTTGTGAATGTAACCCAGAACCACATTTACTCCCTAGACAAGCACTCCACCACTGAATTACATTCCCTGCTCATTTTTTGTAGTTGTTCTGTGTTGTTTTTGGAACGGTCTTCCTCAGATGGGACTCAAACTTGTGATGCTTCTGCCTCAGCTAGCCACAGTGTTAGGATTATCACAAGTGAGCACCAGCTCAGAGTATACTTTTAAAAAAGTCAACTAGATCTGGGTGTGGAGAAGCATACCTGTGATCCCATCACCTGGGAGCCTGATGCAGAAGGATTGCTGTGAATTCAAAAGAAGCTTTTTTTTTTTTCTACAGGGTCTCACTACGCAATAGCGATCCACCTGTTTCCTGCCTCCCACGTGCTGGGATTATAGGCGTGCGCCACTGCACCTAGACTCCATTGCCTCCTGAGCCCACACAAGAGCAGGGCCAGAGCGGCAGGCAGGGCCAGGAACCGAACCTTGACCCCTACACTTTCCTAAAGAAAGCGCTTAATCCGCTGAGCTACATCGCTGGCCCTTCAAAATCAGCTTGTGGTACATAGTAAGTTCAAAGCCACAGTTACACATCAATACCAATGTCAAAAAATAAATAAATAAAATATATATAGAGAGGGGGAGGGGGAGGCATGTATGAGAATGAGAGAAAAAAAGAGTGTATCACGTACAGGCACAAATTCTCTGTATGAATGTGACCATTATGCATACCTAGAATTACCAATAAATTTAATTAATTTAAAAAGATCTTTCTTTTTTGCAGTACCGGGGATTGAACTCAGGACCTTCTGCTTGCCGGGCAAGTGCTTATTCTACTGAGCTATCTCCCCAGAACCAAGATCTTTCTTTTATATGGTACCGGGGATCAAACAGGATCTTGCGCTTGCCAGGCAGGTGCTGCTGAGCTATATCTCTGGCCCCTGTTTAAAAAGTAAATAAGTAAAGTCAACTATAAAAAAAAGTCAACCAGACATTTTGTTTTATTGGTCTAACTACTTTAAACATGGTTACCTGACATATATGCTATATGTAGGCATTAATTTCTACAGGGATTAACTGAGAGCCATTGCACTGAGCTACAGGCCCACCCCTTTTCATTCTGAACATTGTCACTGACTAGAAAAACTGCCCAGACTAGACTCAGATTTGAGATACTGTACTTCCTTCCCCTCTCAAGAGCTAGGATTACAGGTATGTGCTCCCTGCATTAAACCTAAATTTTTCTTTTTTTTTTAATCTTAGACCTCCTGGTTTTTATCTATACTATTGAACTCAAAACTCAAACAGGATGTTCATCCCTGTATTCCAAACTCTCCTCCACTCTAGTGACCTATTCCTAAGAGTTGAAACAACTGAAGTTGGGCGGGATGGTACACACCTGTAATCCCAGCACTCAGGAGGCTAAGGCAGGAAGTTTACTGCACATTTGAGACCATCCTGGGCTACACAGGGGCAGCTTAAACTATAAAGCAAGACCCTGTTTCAAAAATGCAAATAAGATAGTGTCCAAGTGTGGTGGTGCACACCTGAAACGTCACCAATAAGGAGGCTGAGGCAAGAGGATCACTGTGAGTTTGAGGTTACTCTGGGCTACATAATGTGAGAAAGATTCTATCTCTAAAAAGATACTAAGCCAGGCATGGTGGCACACGTCTGTAATCCCAGTACTTGGGAGGCTGAGGAAGGAGGATTCTTTCAAGTTTGAGACCAGCCTGGGCTACAAAGTGAGCTCAAAGCCAGCCAGAATTGCATATTGAGACTCTCTCAAAAAGACAAAAAACAAACAAAAAGACACTAAATAAAAGTACGCTTTTATTTAGGGCTTTCAATAATATTAACAAAAACCAATACTTACTTTAACACACGTTATATGTCAGTCACTATTTGAAGCATTCAATATAAATTATAAGCAATAACAACAACAATCAGCCTGAGCTAGGCATGATGGCACATCTGTAATCCTAGCACTTGAAAGATTGAGGCAGGAAGATGGCTTCAAATTCGAGGCCAGAATGGGCTACATAACACCCTGTCTCAGTAAAACAAAATACAAAACAAAACAAAAACATCCTAACTCTCATAGTTTACATTCAAGTAGAAAACTATGCACTAACAGTAAGTACACCAATGATTACTACTCAGCAAAACAAGAGGCTTATAGTCCTCACTCTGGATGCCCAACATACATCTTATTGTATAAGAAAATAATGAGCTCCTTCATCTGCATTTTAAATTATCCCTAAACAAGTTTTTCACCTACATCATCAGGAAGGAGACTGCAAAAATTGAAACAGTGCTAGTGGATATGGTAGTGCACACTTGTAGTTCTAGCACTTGCAAGGCTGAGGCAGAAGGATCTGTAGGAGCTCAAGACCAGCCTGAGATACACAGTGAGTTCAAAGCTATCCAGAATTACATAGTAAGACCCTGCCTCAAATGAAGTGTTGTGAGTCGGTATGGTGTCACACACTTGTAATCCCAATGCTCAGGATTCTGAGGCAGGAGGACTGTTGCAAATTCAACTACCCTGGGCTACAAAGTGCGTTCAGGGCCAGCCTAACTATATAGCAAGACCTCATCTCAGATAAAGAAAGTGTTTTCCTCTACCAATACATAATGAAGGCTACAATTCATGAAATATTTGTTTATTTATTTAGTGGTACTGGGGATCGAACTCAGGTTCTTGCATTTGCTAGGCAGACGCTTATACCGCTGAGCTATCTCCTTGGTCCTCATAGAATATTTATTATAAATAAGCAAAAACAACAATTAATAACATCTATTTTTTTTTCTAGTTAGCAATATGAAAGCCTGAAGTGGTCATGCATGCCTCCTATCCCAGAGGGTGAAGATTAGTGAGGCAGAAGTATCACTGCAAGTTTGACGCTAGCCTAAACTACAAATGAGTTCAAGGCCAGCCTGGACTAGATAGCCACTCTCTCAAAAAACAAACAAAAAAACTAAAACACACATATATGCACCAAGGACACTGTGCATGCTAGGAAAAGTGAAAGAATTAAGTATTTCATTTTACCTAGTCTATTCCCAGTCATAAAGATCTTAGACCGAGATCATTCAAGCAACAATGTTTGTTTAAAGGAATAATCTGGTAATTGTCACTGAATTTGAAGGCAATTTCAGAATAAGGTGGGACTATCACCAGGACTTGAGTGGTCTCAGTTCTCAGCAATAGATTAAAAAACTGAGTTATATTACAGTCGTATGTTACCAATGTTATCAGGATTGAGCATCCAAAAGGCTAATGACATACTTTAGAAAATCTCTTAATCTCATCAAGATTCACAAGCTAACTGGATTCTCAACATCTTTCCCTTCAGATAATACAAACAGATTTACGTGAATTAATTGGAAATGATGAACTTGTATTCTTGGCACTCTGGAGGTGGGGGCAGGTGCTAGAGGCTGGGTTGGGCTACAAAGTGAGTTCAAGGCCAGCCTGAATTGTACAGTGACACCCTGTCTCAAAACAAAACAAACAAGTAAACAAAAATCTGGTTATATATGGCTCCTTTACTCTAAATTAGATTGCTTTTATACTGATATAGGATTTTTTTCTACAACTGTCTGGCAAGGAATAGTGAACATTCCCTATTCTAAATGTAACTACATATATGTAATTTATATGGTGAGTTCAAGGCCAGCCTGAACTGTACAGCAAAACCCTATCTCAAAGAAAAAACCTGAAAGCCATCACACTAAATAATAGAGAAAACTCTCATATATTTACGTTAGAAATGTTATTTGCTTTTGGTTTTTCTGGACAATAAAAAGCATTAAGCAGGAATAACAAGGTTCTAAATACTTAAATGTTCACCAGAGCTTTATGGATTTAACAACTGAGATTTAGGAATTGTGAGATCCTACGCCAAAC
>PVKN010034622.1:0-11795 GCA_004027915.1 Capromys pilorides
GTCAAACAGCTTTGCCAACTTTTAATGGAGTTTTTGATTTCCTATAAAGTTCTTCAAATCTGTTTCATATCTCCTATTTCTTTTCTATATTGATTATTCAAGGTTTCTATCATTTTTCAATGCTCTTTTATTTTATCAATGTTTTCTTGACATGCTTAGTTATTCTTCACAATTGATCTTAGCCAACAGGCCAAGAAGTGATATCCTTAGTAATTCTTTCATTATATTTATCATTTCCTTTTTACATGGGAGATTATTTCTGATCTGATTTCCTTTATACCTCTCCACAGTTGTTTCTGTAGTTTAGTTGCTATTATTTCACATATTTCAGGTGTGTGTCTTCTATATTTGCTCTGGGTGGGCTTGGGGCCTGAGATTGCATTTTGTTCCTCATTTCGTCATATTCTATTTCAGAGAGAACTGTTTATTTTCATTTTCCTGTGACATTTTTTGTGAAAGTTTGATAGTAGGTAGCTATATCACTGCAATTACAACCTCTCTGTAAGGAGTCTGTTCTTTATATATCTCTCCTGTGTCAGAGATTCTTATTTCCTGTGTGTCCCAAGATTTTGCCTTCTCTATTGATTGGGAGTGAGATACAGGTTTCTTTTTTGCATCGTCCTTTGTCCTTCATTATAGGGCTTTGGTATGGTTATTACTCAATCACCCCCAGATATTATTACCCAAGGGAGAACATCTACTTAAGCCAGATTTGATATCCTATTTACAGTAGTATAATTAGCAATACTAATATTAGCAAGTGAAATGTAGAAATTGACAAACTTTCATAACTAATGTTTTTTGTATTTTATAACAAAGGAGCAAACACTATAGCTATATAACAAAGCAGATCAAAGCCAGTCATAAATTGGGAATTTGCATGGGACTTAGTTCCCTTGAGTTTTTTCTGGTCAATGTCCACACACCTGGAATCCTCAGGGAAGACCAGCTCACCTGAGTTTTCTTCTGAAGCCTCAGTGCCTCTCGTTCAGAATCCTCTTAGAGAGCCCTTCCCCTGGCCTCTCCTGCTGGTCTGTATCATGACGATTCTTTGTTGCTGGACCAGAAATACATTCTGATTATGTTCCCATAAGACTGCTATTCATGTCTTCACTACTCAAAAGCATTTTTTTCTTTCTTTTATTTTTTGTTATGAACTTTCAAGAGGCCTTCACTCCATGTAAAAATTTTAATTATAGTTAAGATCTACAATGTGCCCCAAAGTTTCATATTTGGAAGTTGAGCCTGGCCAGAATGAGTTAATCATGGGGGGAGATACCTTGGAAAGGTATATTGTCATGCCCAGCTCCTCCCCTCACCATTATCTTCCATGAACTTTAATCATGTTATTCCTGCCTTGAAGCCAGTAGACCATGGACTGAACCTACTTCAACAGCCAAATAAACCTCCATTATGTTGTAATTGTCAGATATTTTTTGTCCCAGTGATAGTAAAGTAGCTAATACAGGATATATGATAGCAAGAGAGGGGTCATTAGTAGGAATGTACCTGACCATATATTTCAGAAGTCTTTGACCCTTATTTGGGGAAGATATTTGGAAAAATTTGAAGATGTAGGCTAGAGAATGTTCAGAATATTTGAGCAGTACTTAACAGAAGGTACTCCTCAGTTCAGAAGACCAGAATGCTGATTATGAATGTGGATAGTAAAGGCCAGGCTCAAGATAGTTTCATTGGGGAGCAAAGTCTCCATTGGCAGTTGGACTAGAGGATGTATAAGTTCTGTGCTGGAATAAAATTTGTATATATTTTTCAGGACATTAAGATTATGGGAAGCACACTAAATAACATGGTGAAGGAAACTTCAAGTCATTCCAATGTTCAGTCTGTAATAGGAGTACTACTTGCTACTTTTAGCCAGATCTGCAGTAAGAATCAGGAGCAAAAATAGACATAAAATGTCTTCAATTTCACTAGAAAAAGGCATATGAAAAGTTGTTGCTATGCAGAGTATAGTTTCTCTAAGCACTCACATTAAAAATAAGTCAATTACTTGTATTAAGACAGTAAGAAAGATAGACTCCAAGATGCCACAAGAATTCACAAGGCTCCACCTTCTCATGTGGAAAGGTACAAATCCTTTGAAAAATGCTTTGAGAAAACAGTCCCAGTGTATCCTGTTTAAAAAGGGTTACCTCGGGATTTGTTTCACAGTATTCACTTAAAAAAAGAACAGTTGTGTATTCAGAGTCTGCTGAAGCCATGAGCCAAAGGGGACCAGCTAGTGTTCAAGGCAGCAGCCAGTCTTGGCCTTATTCACATGCTGATTTTTCAAGTATGTGTGATGCAGAAGTTACGCAGTCACAAAAACTTCCACCTAGATATCAGAAGGGGACCTGAGATATTAGGTAAAAATGTGTGACACAGTCACAGGTCCTTCCAGAAGCTCATGAAACATGTGGGAAGGAAGCTGGAGATCCAAGAATGGTGAAAATGCCTAGAATATAAAGCATCTCCAGAGGAAAGCTGCAGTTAATGAGCAGAGCCAACTCAAGACAGAGGCTGTGTGAGCTGCAGCTCACAATCCATAAGGGCGGGCTACCCAAGTCCTTTGTTGCTCAGATCTTATCACAATCTAAGCAGGTAGTGGACATGTGACCACAGCATTTTGTGTTTATCCTGATGGATTTCCATCTTGCTTTGGTCTAATTTCTCTCCATTTTCCTCTCCCTCAATTTTTTATTGGAAATGTTTAGCTTGTTTCATTGTATGTTGGAGGTGCTTAACTTCTTTTCTTTTTTCAAAGACTAGCTGCTGAAAGTTTGCTTGTAGTCTCAGAGGAGATTTTCAATTTGAACTTTCAGCACTGGTGAAACTGCTAAGATTGTATCACTTTTTTAAAGGCAATTTCTCACTATGTAGCCCAGCCTGGTCTCAGACTTGTGGCATTTTTCTTGCCTCAGCCTCCCAGACTATTGAGTTACAGGTAGTCACTCAACTGATTTTGGATTTGTTTTTTCTTTGTATTTTAGGGAAGGGACTAGAGTATTCAGGGTCTCACTACTAGATTGGACTCAAAGTGATTCACCAGTTTACAGCTTCCCAAGAGCTGGGATTATAGGCTCTCACCACCACGCTCAATCTCAATTGTCATCTCAGGGCTCCCTGGGAGCGAGGCTGGCACAGCAGGCCTGGGGATCGAATCTACCATCCCTATGCCTGCTTACAGGTGCTTTAATCTGCTGAACTATTTGTCCAGCCCTTGGCAATTCTTAATGATTGAATCAATGCATTTTTTAAAATGAATTGAACATATATCTTTTAGTGGTCAGGTGTAGAATACTGTGGTTTGATTGTAAAATATCCCCTCCCCCAAAAAAATATCCCCCCAAAGTCTCATGTTCAGAATTAGGAACTGGTCAGAAGGCACCAGCTCACTAGAGGTATGACTTGGAAGAGTATATTCTCATCCCTGGCTCTTCCACTCAAGCTGTATTTCCTGGGAGCCATGTAGTGAACAGATTTTTTTCTCCCATGCCCTTTCGCCATGTCATTTTTGCCTTGGAACCAGCCAACCATGCACTGAACCAACCTAAACTGAGCCAGAAGTCAAGCTGCCTTCTTTTAAATTGCCTGGCTAAAATGTCAGATATTTCTCCTATAATAAGAAAGTAACTAATACAGCCCCTCAGAATCTCAATTCATGTAGTGTTCAGTAAAACACCATACTTCTTGGGGGTTCAGTAAAACACCTCAATAATAACCAGCTATTAGCTCTGATGTATAGTCACATCTGGGAGGCTGTGAGACACCCAGGTCTGGATCTGTGTGAGATCAATAAAACGACCTGGGTTATAAGCCCAAGACTCATTATTCCTGAAATTAATAAGTTGGTGATAATGTTTTTCAGTTTGAACCAAATTTTATGCTTTCACTTGGAATGCTGACAGTTGGTCAGAGTCGTAGATAATGACAGCATGGAATTGACTTTGCAACCCCACTAAGCAAGAGTCAGTGTACTCAATTCTGAGGAAGACATAACTATTAATTAGCAAGAGTGTATTTTACTATAGCAGTCTCCATATTAAGGCCCAAGCCAATGCAGTATGGATCTCTCCCTTCAGGGATCCTCTACTTCTGTCTATTGTACATCTAATTAGGTTAAAGCAGGAAGGAAACTAGAAAAAATATGGGTGATAACCAACTTATTTCTAGCAGGGATCCAGGATAAGTTTAGATGTGACAAACAGAAAAAGTATATAACCTACTAAATGTCTTGCTTTTATGTCAAGTTTTGCTACTTTTTCTGCTTTAGTCTGCTAAGTTTTTCCTAGTTATAGAATATTCATCCTTATGCTATTTTGTATTTTACTTTGGGCTAAATACTTTATAGCATTTTACTTTGGACTAATTCTCCCTGCATGGTTCACTTATTCTATGCACAAAATTTTGAAAAGTCTACAACATTCATGAAGAACTTGGCCAAGTTGTGAAACAAATGTGTCTTAACTTGCTTTCTCAGATTCTTCCAGAAAAATTTTTGTTCTACTTTTATATAAGTCATTTTCAGGGCCATTGAGATAGCTCAGTGGACAAAGTGCCTTCTTAGGCAAGCACAGGGAGTGTGGTTCTATCCTTAAAAACACGTGCTATGCCAGATCTGGCCCTGCCCCTGGGTGTGCTGAGCTGGCATGGTGGCACACACCTATAATCCCAGTGCTAGGGAGGCTGAAAACAGAAGGATCACTATGAGTCTGAGACACTGTATATAATTAATTAAAAATAAAATAAGTCATTTTCAATAGGAAATGACATAGCACCTATTATTTGCCAAGAAGGTGTGGAGGAAGAGGTGGGAAGGAGATTTTCCCAGCATAATTTTCACCTTTCAGGATCTGTTGCAAGGTGTATTTTCCCATCCCACTGTCACTCATATCTCTATGTTGACTTTTCTCAAAAGAAGAATCAACATTGCTTCAGCAGAATTTATAGTAGATTCCTGCAAAAACCTACAGGATCCCTTTCTGTCTCAAGCCCTATTGAAACTAACTTCAAATATGATCTATAAACCAAGAAAGAGACTTTAAAATTTATTATGCAACATGAATTAAAATTTTGGATGATAAAAGTTATTACACATGGGTGAGTTTGTCTCTCCAAATCAATGAAATAAATTAGGTTCTCTGCTTTGTAGCATATGGTATCCTCAAAATTGCCTTCATATAATTATAACTCTGTTTATTAAAAAGAATTATGTAACAATATGGTTGATTTATTCTGATGTGATTGCTTCAGTGATTTAATTGGTATAAACAACATATAGAGATAAAATTAATTTAATTAGCGGATTCATTTCAGGATGACTAGAACCCCACATCATATTTTGTTAGCTTTCTGAACAGTTGTGCAAGTAAGGGAGCAATTGGACATCGAAACTACAGATCAAAGACCATTTTAAGATAATTCTAGCCCAAACATTGAAAAGTAATGCTTCTTTTTTAAAAGAAGATATATTGTTTTAACAATGTATAAAGTTCTAGGACCTTCTCTTCCTAACTTATGACTCAAGACTGCACTCCATCATCTCAGCTTGTCAGTCCTCTGAAATCTCACAAACATAACATGAGGACTTAGTCTACATTGAAGACCAGAATCGGCCAGCCTGCTTGTTTCTTTTGTGGGGAAGTGGAATTCTATTGCTCAAAGCAAATGTGTGCCATTGAATTAGGCTTAGCAAAGAGGGGTGAGTTAGGGAAAAATTTCCATACCTATTCCAGAAATAAGTCAGAAGTCTATCTAAATAATTGCAGGTTCTCACTTATTTTCTATGTTTTCTTTGTTTCTTTCCTCATTCTAATTTACTCTGTATAGTGCCACTGTTTTTTTTTTTCTGTTTGCTTATTATTTTTATTTGTTTCTTTATAGCTACACAGAGATCATTCCTTATTCTAAAACTGTGCCTGAAGCACGTTCACTCCCTCTATGTCAGTCTTGCAGCATTCTTTTGTCCTTTTTCCAGCTCACAGCATCTGACTGTTTTTTACATTCCTACTGTGAAGTCAGGCCTCCTCTACCAGGCCCCCACATCCTGCTGTAATTTCTACTATGATTCTCTGGCTTAGTCTCCTGAGCTTGCACTAAGAGAACCCTGCGTGGCAATGATATGGGACCATTTTCCATTTCCTCCCCCAGCTGTGTCATTTCTCTTTTTCCATGCCCTCCATAACTCCTCCATTTGACTTCTGAGAGTATTCGTTTGCTGCACTCCATTGCTGCTTCCATGTGAAGCCTTTCCTGATTATCTCAGCCTGTAATTCTTTTTCCTGTGGCAGTGGTATGTCTGTGAATAGTTTTGTCATCATATAGTGTTACTGTTTATATGTATCAAGAAATTTGATTTATGCTGGCCCTGTGGCGCTGCTGCTCTTTCCATTCCCTCATAAAGGAAGCTGATGGTTACTTCACTGTTGAATGTAAGAGTTTTATCTTGGTGGTCATCATGGAGGTTATTTTAATTATTGATGCTCTGATCTGTGCTTTCTGTCCTCCAGACAACAAAAGTCCACCTATGGAAAAAATTATATTTAAACTTAGTAATTAACCTACATTCATTAACGCACTGAGCTCTTTGTTTCAAGAAGTTCTCTCAGTTGAAACAATACAGCCTGATTCTTCATAGTTCTCCAGTTATTGAAGCTAATGTATCTTTTGTAGCTCGCTGATTTCCATTGTGCTGTCCCTTGCATCTGTGTGCAAGGTCAGAGGGGGTGGAGTTGTAGGCCTGTCCATCTGCCAAAAAGCAGGAAAGAGGAGAAATTCCAAGTTGCTTAGATCCTGCACCCTCTGACATGGCAGCAGAGGTGGTGTTAGCAATAACACAGCACGCACTGGACTGCGCAAGGCAAGCAGCCGCTGATAGCACTCTTGACTCTCTTTGTTTGAGTGTAGTTAGATCAGAGTCGCAATACCTTGCATTGAATTTTGGTGCTTTGATTTCCTTTGTTGTAGAAACAAAACTGTAAAAAAGAACAGAACAGAGGTACTTCTGTAATGAACATTGAACTGATCAAAGAAATCTATATTGGACAAAAGACCCATTTATCAGTGCCATGAAGACCTTTTGAATAACCTCGGTATTTTTCTTTGAAGTCATTCTTCCTTATGAACTGGTATAATACATGTATCTCTCTAAGGGTGAGATAGAGATTTTTACACACAGTGCGGGGAAGCTAAAAATGTGTTTTGTAAAATAAAGTTAAAGACATTAATAAACCGTTGAGCATGAGTTCATAAATGTTATGCATTATATCAAGTAGTTTTTGCCCTCATTTTATTTAATTGTCAAAATAGCCCTGTGAGCTCCATATTGTTGCCAATATAGTGGTAAAATTTTACAATGTAATAAAGTCAGACTAGGAGCTCAAAACCTAATCCAAACTCTGCTTTCTGTTGTACTGGACTATGCCACATGAAAATGAAGATGTTCTATACAACAAGATAATAGAGCAACACTCTCATATTAACCACTGGACCATTAACCACAAAATGGACTGGTAACATCTCTCAAAAGATGTCTCAATACAAAATGATGCAAAGAAGCTCTCTACTCTTTAGTTAAGTGCTTGAAAGTTATACATGGTATACATAGTCCTGATGAATATACCAGCTGCTTAATGGGAGGGAACATGCAGCTCTGACTAGTCCAAACATATTACTCTTGACTTGTGAGAGAATATCATAGAGAGGCTGAAAGGTAGTAGAGACAGATTCTTTGAAATATATATGTTGAGAATGAAGACACAAAAAAGTGAGAAACAAAGATGGAAAGGTTAGAAGAATGTCAACTATAAAACCCCTATAGGAATTGGCCTCAGTCTCCAGCTCTCTTTAGAGTCATGAAGGGCTGATGTCCTAGTAAGACTTAAAAGCCAGTATCTTTAAGTTCAGACCCCTGTGATCATGATTTTCTAGAACAGAACCATCTTCATGATATGACCTCACACTGTTTATGTTTGCCTGACTCCAGCTGCTGACTTCAGCACAACTTTATTTTTGTCTTTCTTACTTGGTAATATCTTCTCTGTAAACAAGATAATACCTTGATTATAATTTACAAGTAGATAACGTTTAAGTCTATTTTCCTGAGTGCAACCATTTTTTACATTTCCATCTTCCCATTCTACATGTTTGAGAAGATGTCTCTGACCTGCTCCAAGGTCACTTTATGCAATACTGAATTCTCTGCCTTCTCTTAGCCTTGAACACCACACTCACCTCTTTCTACACTTGCATTTTGCAGCTACCCATAAGCCTTCATCCTTCTTCTGTTTGGCACTTTCAATATTACAGATATCACTTATATCTCCCCTGAGTCTTCTCTTTTCCTGATGTACACATGTAAATTCCTCCGCCACAGTAAGCATCTCCATTCCAGGAGGCTATTCCTGAATCAGATTTGTTCTTAAATCTGACATGTGAGTCATATGTGCAACCTTGACATAAATGTACAATGTAAAGCATAAAAATTGCAAGATCCATTCCTACCTGTGAAAGTACAAATCTCAAATGTTTATAACTTGGAGACGTATTTGTTTCTGGGTTATTTCAGATGCTGGTCACCATCTAGAGAAAATTCCCTCCTCAGTCCCTCCTTTGGGATCAGCCATGAATATCAATTTGTGGACTGAGCATAGGAATGCAGAAAGCTCCTTTGGTAGGTCTCTTTGCTCTGCACTCATAGTGAAGCCAGAAATCGCAAAAGCTTCCTTAGATATCACATTCCCTTGTTCATTGTAGCTAGGAGACAAACATCCAGATTTTTTTGCCACGTGAAATAACGTATTATGGAAGACTTTTTCAAAATTCAGATGCATTTCCTTTGCTTTCAACTTTGCTTTTTGTCTTTCGAGAGCTTTCTGCTTCTTTGTTCTAAAACTAACATATCAACTATCCTGTTTGAGCTATGTGGAGAATTGATGAATATTTTTACTTGAAAGTCCTATAGAACTAAAGTTCTAGATAGTCATTCAATCCTTGTTTAAAATCGGCTATTCTCTCTCAATACTTATAATTTCTTTTCTTTCTCTGTGTCACCCCAGATAACAAAGTGCTTATCTGTCTACCTTGTTTTCTTCAAAGTCATTTATCATGGGCTTGCTAATACAGAGAATGCAACAGACACATTTTAATCAATAGCAAAATATCTCTGAGGAACTTTCTCTTTCAAATTAGTTCATTGTAATATATATTGATATGGGTGAGAAACAAAGAACATACAACACAAGTTACTTTAAAAAATCATTTTTCTGTAGTGTTGCTTCACACTACAGAATAGAATAAGGAGGAAAGAATAAAGAAAAAAGACGTAAGGAATTTGAAAGATCTGTACATGTCAAATAGGATGAGAAATATTTTAAGATCAAGAGGTCACTGAAGTCATATGAAATGAAGAAAATTATTAAACTGCTTCAAATAGACAGACAGACATACAGACAGATAGATAGACAGTGATTTTCCTCAGAATTCTTTCCTTTAATCGAGAAATATCGGGTTTAAGTCAGATTTCCACAGTTAACAGAAGTGAGAAAATCTCTAAAAGTGCAACAGAAAAAATAAACATTAGAGGAACCTGGTGTGGTGGCACATGCCTATAATCGCAACACTTAGGAGGTTGAGACTGGAGGATCACTGTGGGTTTGAGATCAGCCTGGGGTTTACAAAAATGAGCACAAGGTCAGCCTGAACTGCATAGGGAGATATTCTGTCTAAAAAAAGAAAGACAAAAAAAAGAAAAGAAGAAAGAAAGAAAGAAAGAAAGAAAGAAAGAAAGAAAGAAAGACAAAGAAAGAAAGAAAGAAAGAAAGAAAGAAAGAAAGAAAGAAAGAAAGAAAGAAACCAAAGCATTAGAACCAGAAAGAGGAGTTATAGTCTTAAGAATTACAAGGGCCCAATTATCAGAGCTTTTACGGAGGCCAAGGCCATACACTAGAATTAGAATTGTAGCAGGGGAAACACTTAAAAGACTCTAGGCTCCGAAAGAGAAGCCAAAAAGGGCTCAGTGTGTGTTCATAGACCCAGTGTGGAAAACTGAGACAAGAGCAAGGCCAGCACAGTGAAGCTTTCAAGTACACAAATGAAAAGCCTGGGCCCACACATGAGATATAATCACAAATATGGTTAATGTTAATTTTTGTAATTATTGCAGTAAAGACACATTGTAATTATCCTGAAAATACCCCCACAGTCACAAGCATTTTAAACATTTGTCCCACTGTTTTGCCACTTTCGCAGTGGGCAGTTCTGGGAGACCGTTTTGTGAATGTCTTTCGTTGCACTCTTCTGGCTTCTGGATGTTCTGAATCAAATCAAAATGTTTATGTTTTGTGGTCATTTTGAACTTGAGAAAAAGCCAGAGATTGCACAAAGGCAGGTCTGGTGAATAAAGTGACTGCGGACACACCATCATGGTTTCACATGATGGAAATTTCTGTACATGTTTTGAATCAATTCAGGTCACTAAAGCAGCCTGAAGACACTGGTAGAAAGGGAACTCCCAGCACTGCTCCAGGAAGTGGAAAGAATAATGCGATAAGTGCATGCAAAGTGAGGGGACCATCCTGAGGGAGACTAATGACAATGCGTCATTTATTGTAAAATATATATATATATATATATATATATATATATATATATATATATATATATTGACGTTCATGCTACTCTTTTACTTTACCTGAAGCTACCTGAGATCAAATTTCATTCAGATAAATTTCACAACCTTGAGTCTGACTTGGGAGAATTTCAGATATCTCTGGATAGGAATTCTCTCCTTCTCAGGTTCTATATGCTTCTACTTTTTCCTCTTTATTTAGCCCTGACTTTTTAAAGGTTCAGATGCATAGCACACACTTTCCCAGCGCAGGATTTTTGACAGGTTCCCACTTCTCTACAAAATTCTAAAAATATTCCTGATTGTCTGTATTGAGTACATGACTAATTACTTCTTGAGACACAGTGTGCATCTGATCAGCAAACTTGCCCAGCCCTGTTATCCATTCGCACTCTAGATTTAAACTGAGGTGTCTAGAAATAGCCAGTTCTATAGCTTTCGTTGCTGCATTACATTTTTCTTACTCTTGTGTCTTTTTAGCTTCTCGGTCCATTCACCCTGGTCAATTCATATGCATGGAAATGAAAACAATTTTCAGATTTGGGCAGAGATGCATAAATGTGGATCACAAGGTGAAATAATCCATGGCTTGTGAATTATGAGGGAGTTAGGTAGATATAATAGGAATACTTTTATCCCATAGAAATGTGTAACTCCAAAAAGAAATGACAACCAGCAGTTGCATAGTTGAACTTGACTATGGCCGTGCTACTGTCTCTTCTTGTAGGCTGATGGCCTTACTTGCTACCTACAAAATATGTAGATATTCAGTCCTGGAACTCCAGTCCTGGTTTTGCACCTCTAGTTTTCTCTGTGAGTTGGGCTTCTGTGGTAGTTGATACATTGTGTCAACTTGAGAAAGCTTAGCTGGATGGGCTCTGCTGATTCCGGGCTGTAGGGGCCCCATCCTGCAGGATGTGGAGGGCCTGCCCTAGGATGTGATTGGTTCCACCCTAGGGCCAGATGGGCCACTCCAGATTGACTCAGCACAAAATGTGTATAAAAAGAGTTGAGGAAGACTCTGTGCAAACAGCCCAGCCCAGCCCAGCCCAGCCCAGCCCAGCCCAGCCCAGCCCAGCCCAGCCCTGCTCCACTTCCTTAGAGAAGTCCTCCTTTGTGGAGGAGCTTGATCTTCAGATACGACAGCTGTGTTTCCTCCTCTGCT
>PVKN010034623.1:0-11795 GCA_004027915.1 Capromys pilorides
AATACATAAAGCCACTTTACTTCTCTCAGGAATGAGACTAAGCAGGTACAGAGTGATGACAAGAGCTAGCTGCTCTCAGCTTTGTGCATGCTGGGGACAGGGATCATTTAGAAGAGATGTTTTATGCAAAAGCAAGTAGGAAGCATTCCTTGATTGTCCAAAATTTATTCTTCTCTCCTTTGTTGGGCGTTGTTCTTTGCACCAAAAATGAATTAGTGAAGGAAACAGATAAAAATCTCTTTCCCTAATGTGAAAACATTCCAGTGGAAAGAGACAGCGACAGTTAAATCACATAACAACCCACAGGTGTTGTTACGGTTTGTGTCTAGATATCCCCCCAAAGCCTCATGCAGTGGGGCAGCTTCTAGAGTTTATGATTAATTCATGACCCAATGCTAGCATTATGGGTATGAGTGCTACACTGCCTTGGGGCAGATAATCTGCATTGCAACATAAGGAGGAGAGAAAGGCTAGTTAGCTGTCACTGTCGCTGTCCCTCTCTTTGCTGTTTTGACCTGTCATGAACTACTGCCCTCTGCCATGCGCCACCCTGTCTTGGAGCCAGCCAAGTATGGACTGAAACCTCCACAGACTGTGAGCTAAATAAACCTTTCCTTCCTTAATTTTGAATGTTGGGTATTTTGTCCTAGCAACAAGAGATAAGTAACCAAGACAAGTGTCAGATGCTATGAAGAAAAGCATGCCAAGGGGAGGTGGATGGGGACAACAGGGATTGGGGGAGGGGGATGAAATTTTAAAGGCCTCACCAGACCATGCCATTTAAACAAGAGATTGAGGTGGTGAGAAGCACTAATGATGGAGGGCTGCAGACAGGGGAGGCAGGTAGTGGGATGGGTGAAAGGCTAGAAGGTTACAGAAAACGAGGAGGGCAGTGTAGCTACAGAATGAGACAGGATAAGCGCTATTAGGGTTTGAATCGAAATGTTCCCTCAAAGACACTTGTTTTGAAGGGTCGATCTGCAATGCAGCGATACTCAGAGCTGGAGCTGGAAATTTATGTTTGAATCACAAGGGTACTGCCCTTAGGGGTGGATTGCACCGCTGATGAGATCATAGCTGAATACGCTGTCAGGAGGCGGGGCCAGCTTGAGGAAGAAGGTCATAGGCTTCATGGTTTTGAAAGGCAAATCCTGTCTCCACCCCGTCCACTCTGGCTTTCCTTACTTCTTTCTGCTGTCTTCTCTGAAGTGAGCATCTCTGTCCCCTGGCAGGCTTTTGCCATCATTTCTTTTGTTTTGTTTTTTAGCCTCACCTCATTCCACAACAATGGAAAAAGATGAGTATGGCCCAAAAGCTCTAAAGCCATGAGCTAACGTCCATCTTTCTTCCTCCGAGTTGATCTTCTAGGTACCCTGTCACAGTGACGGATATGTGACTGATACAAGTGGGCCAGAGCATTAGATCAAAGACACGAAGGAATGGATCATAAGAGGACTTGTGGACTGCAGTCAGGCTTTCAACTTTTCTCTCAGGAAGCAACAGAGCCATTAGAAAGCCCCGAGTGGAGGAGGCCTAATGGGAGCTTACTTGGATTTTATGAGGTTCACTTTGGTTCCAAATAAGGCAAAGAGGGAATAGGGGAGAAGCATTGGGAAGCCATGACCAGTGTCCAGGAGATAGAGGCTTCAGCCAGAGTGATAGAAAGGGAGATGGTGGGCAATAATCAGGTTCTGAATGTATTTTTGAAAGTTGGTGTGGGAGGGCGGTGTTATTTGTTTGTCTGCTTGCTTGCTTGCTTGTTCTTTTGAGACTGTGTAGCCCAGGCTGTCCTTGAACTCGTGGCAATCTTCCTGCCTTAGCCTCCACGGTACTGCAATTGCAAGCGTGTACCACAGTGCCTGGCTGATTATGAATGTTTTAAAGAGTGGACAATACGATTTGAGATAGATCAATGTAAGATACAAAGGAAGGAAAAAGGCAAGCAAGAAGGAACAGTAACTCTAGAGATCTTGGCCTGATCATAGAGCAAATTTCTCTCTCACCTTTCATTGATATGAATTAATTTATCTTCTTCTAGGCAAGATGGAAAATATTTGGTAGTCAAGTCCAAAAGTGAAAAATTTCAGCAATAAACTGAGGGAATGTGAACCCAAAACATTAAAATACACACGAGTGATACAACAGTCAAATGTAGCATATAGATCATGTTTGGATCTAATTTGGGCAAATAAACTGTAAAAAAAATTATCAGACCATCAGAGAAATACGAACATTCATTGGTTCTTTTAATAATAGATTGTTTCATAATTAAATTGCTGCTCATTTGGAATATATGATATAATTAAAGTTGATTTTTAAGAATCTATTTATTTATTTATTTATTTTTGCGAAACTGGGGATCAAACTCAGGACCTTGCACTTGCCAGGCAGGCACTTGTGCCCCTGAGCTATCTCCCCAGCCCCCATTAAGAGTCAATGTTTAGGGGCTGGGGAGATAGCTCTGTGGCACAAGTGCCTGCCTGGCAAGTGCAATGTTGTGAGTTTGAACCCTGGGCCCGCAAAAAAAAAAAAGTCAATGTTTATATAGACTTTAAAATTGTTTTATGTATTGATTTATTTGATACATTGTCTGGCTACACAGTTCAGACTTGTAGGGATCCTCCTGTCCCAGCTTCCCCAGTGCTGGGATTACAGTCATGTGCCACCACACCCAGTTTCAGGGCTAGCACAGCGCACCTAGCATTCCCGGGCCAGCACAGCATGCTATACCAAGTATGGAACTCAAGTCCTTGTGCTTTCCAGGCAGGTGCTTATGCCACTGAGCTAGCTCCCCAGCCATATATATTTTTTCTATATATTTTTATCATTATACATAGCTTTTATATATGCTTTATATATATACTAAAATATTTGTTGATAAAATACAGTGTCTGGGATTTACTTTGTCCTAAGCTAGCGATGGAATGAAAAATAACCACAAATTAGAGATTATTGTTCACTTTATTATTCTCTCTACTTTTATGCACAGTGGAAATTTTACATAATAAAAAGTAAACAGGGGTAGTGGTGGTGCACACCTGTAATCCCAGCACTTGGGAGGCTGAGGCAGGAGAATCAGTGGGAGTTCGAGACCAGCCTGGACCACGAAAGTGAGCCCAAGGCCAGCCTTAACTGCACAGCAAGACCCTGTGTTAAAAGAGATAAATTTTTTAAAAAAAAGTAAACAGGGCTGTAGCTCAGTGGTAGAGCATTGCTTAGTGTGTGTGAGACCCTTGGCTCAGTCTGCAGCACGGTGTAAATATTATGATAGTACACTAAAATTGAGAGCATCAGTAGCTTTAACAAAGGGGAGGCTAGGGGCAGAAATAAGAGAGGGATTCTTCCTGAACTTGGTTTTTCCTGACCTCCAAATGCCAGCTTACTGAAATGCATCCTTTATTAAGGAACACAATGAGAACTATAAGCCTGCCCTGGCAGACCCTGCGGAGGAGGAGTCTCAAGGCAAGCTCCGATCCGCTTTCTCTAGTCTCCCCATTGTGATCTCTGGCTGGTTGGCTCAGGACTCCTCATTCTGAGGCAATGCTTAGTTCAGCAGCATGGAAGTCTGAGCTCAAATGAGTCAGAGAACAGCGCCCCTGAGCATTACAGTACATATCGTTATGAAGTGGTTTTTTCCACCCAGGTTTCACCAGATTGGTTGAAACACAATGCCTGCTTTGCAAGAAACTGGGATCTTCTACCAGCATCTGACAGGATAGCAGACAATTTCCTAACACAGTTGATGGATTTATATGCTGGCACTCTTGACCGGTGGGTTAAATTTTATTACCTGACTGCTGTGCATATTGTAAGAGTGATTTTTATTAATGATATGAGCACATCAAAGATTACCTGAATGATAAATGCAGGTACATTTATTTTATATAAAACAAAATGTCATTCGGCCTAGCTGCATTAATGTTTCAGTGCAATTTTTATACATAAATCACAATATCATTTGATCTTTCAACATGTGGAGACCAATTTCGAGGACATACATCAATCGAAAGTGCCCTTGCATGATGTCTTGCAAACTGCAAGACTTTAATAAATACATTTTGGAAAGACGGGAGTGAATTAACTTCCTGCCTCTTTCTGGAGTTGGGGGTGGTCCTAGAATCAGCTGAATTTTTATCCTTCCAATTTCTTGCACTAGGCAGTGAATTATGAGATAAAGTAAACAACAGAATCAATTAATTCACCAGAACAGTACCAATATTCTTACCTCAATTTACATCATCTAGAGCACTACTTTTAGGCCTAAGAGATGAAAACCTTTGGTCTTTGTTCACAATTTTAGATAGAAGACATAAAAAGCAAAATGAACAGATGCTACATTTAGCTGTTTGGGTAAAGTTTCTGTGTTTAGCTGAATATTGACACTTAGCTCAATAAAGAAATTATTCCCATGATGAACTGGGACAAACAAAGCAAGCAGAATGACAAGAGCTCATATGCAAGGGTCAAAGCTTCTGCTATTGGCCAGTTCATACACCTCAGCTACACTATCACACAGCTCTGTGATTCTTTTCTTTCAGATATATTAGAGTTTGAATACACCTTGCCAGCGCCAGTCAAGCACTCTGACACTGAGCTATTAACTCCAGCCCCAAGAATTCTTCTTTATATATAAAACATGAGGGATGGGTTAAACAGACTTTAACTGCTCCTTTAGCATTTGGATACAATAATTGTTACTTTTTAAGAGGGGAAAAGCACATGAGATTATGTAATCAAGAGCTAGAGTCTAAGGTCTTTCAGTTTTACCATATCATAAAATTATTTACAGACCTCTAAGTAAAAGGTTTCTATACTAAATACTAGCTATGCCTACTTTCTGTGGTCTGGATGTTTATGCATCCTCCAAAAATGTATATATTAACACTTAGTTATTAATGTGATGGTATTAGAAAATGGGACCGCCACTGGAGGTGACAGTCATGAGAATGGAAGCTTCGTGACTGGGTCTGGCTTCCTTAATGAAGAGGCCTGAGGGAGCTTCTTTTCTAATGTCTGTCATGTGGAGGCACAGCACGAGGGCACCATCATGAACCAGAAAATAGGCCCTCCCTAGACAATGAACCTGCCAGGGTCATGAGCTGGGACTTCTCAGCCTCCAGAATGGTGAGGTGTCCTATTGTTCCTAAACCATTGGCCTCCAGCATCTTGCTGTAACCTCCTGAGTAGAGTAACATACCACTCAGTATCTAGCTTTCATTTCTCTCTTTCTCGGAGAAGATTGATTTAGCGTATACCAACAGTATGCTTAATTAAAAGAATGCATTTTCAGAAATTTAATGAGGTCATGAAATGGAATGACAAGTCACAGGATAAATTTTTTAATTTGGTAGATCTTTTTAAAAGAAATCAGACTCCCAAGAGAATAAGAGGACAAACTTCAGAGATAAAATACTTGCAGAAGACATTACATACCTGATTAAGGACCGTTGCCCAAAGTTTGCAAAAACTCCTAAGACTCAATGAAGAAAATGAACCTACGCATCTCACCAGTGATGATGTACAGATGCCAAGTAAGCATATGAGAAGATGTTGAACACCATATGTCCTTAGGGAACTGCCAACTAAAACAATGAGAAACCTGCTACAATATCCAAAATCTAATATCCCAATGACTGCAAGTGCTGACACAGATGTGGAGCAGTAGGAGCTCTCACTCATCACTGGTGGTAACACAAAATGACACAGACACTCTGGAAGATGCTGTAGTAGCTTCTTATGGAACTAAATATACACTTACTAAATGATCCAGGAGTCATACTCCTTGACATTTACTCAACTAATTTAAAAACTTATACCCTATAAATGTCTACACATAAATGTTTATAACAGCTTTGTTCATTACTGCAAAAACTCGGAAGCAATGAAAATGCCCTTTAGTAGGTAAATGAGTAAACCAGCTGCGGTATACCCAGACAATGAAATGTCTTATTGCTAAAAAGAAATGTGCTACCAAGCTCAGGGAAAGGCATGGAGGAACCTTTACCATGTTTCAGAAGTGAAAGAACCTATCTAAATAGGGTACAGGCTGCATGATTCCAGGTTGACATTCTGAAAAAGGCAGAACTGTTGAGACAGTGAAAACACCAGTGGTGTTTTCAGGGTAGGACTGGAGGTGGAAGGGATGAATAGGTGAATTACGGAAGATTTTTAGGGCAGCGAAACTCTTTGTATGATACTATTGTGGTGAATACTGTCTCTATACATTTGCCATAGAACGTACAATACTAAGAGTGAACCGTGGGCTTTGGGTTGTGCCAAATGTAACAACAGTACTGCTTCGGTGTGGGATGTCTGCAGTATAGACACTGTATGGGAGAAGAGCGGGTACATGGGAAAGCAGTGCCTTGTGCCTAATATGGCTACGAACCTAAAGTTGCTCTTTTAAAAGCAAAGTCTGTTTAAAAGTAAAAAGAAAGAAAACACACAGGTCTAAGTGTAAATTATTTGTACTCTTTTCAAATAAAATGCCAATTTTAGGAGGAAAAAGGGTATAGGCTCATTTGGCAGATCCCTTTTGTCCTTGGCTTTTCTGATCTTCCTGGATCTTAGACAAGATGCTAGAGGTGGAGCAGCCGTGAGGTGAAGAGCCTCTTCATACAGAGACGTGAAGGAGCCTGGCTCTGCCCTGTATTAGCTCCCCATGGCTGCCATCACAAAGTTCCAAAAACTGGGTGGCTGGTGCCAACAGAAATTTATTCTGTCAGAGTTCTGGATGAAAGAAGTCCCAAATAAAGTGCTGGCAGGGCCGTGCTGTCTGCAGAGCTGCTCAGGAGCAGCCTTCGCAGCCCCAGGTGTTCCCTGGTTTGTCCCAGTGTAACTCCAGTCTCTGCTCCCACGCTCAGCTGGCTGTCTCCTTAGGTGTCTCTACGTTTAATCCTCATATAAGAACACCAGTTTTAGTACATTAGGGCCCGCGCTACTGGCCTCTTCCTGGCTGGGCGGCCTCCGTCAAGACCCCACCTTCAAGGGTCACAGTCACAGGAATCCTGGGCTAGGACTTCTGCATATGTTGGGGTGAAGCAGGGCACACTCATTCTTAAACAGCCCGTGGTATTCTGAGATGCTTTACCACATCTAGGTTCTACCTCTGATCTTATTACTGGAGAACAGCGAAGTCCCCCATTTTTTGAAGGCTCTATATAGTCACACCAGAACTCACTTCCTGGCAACGTACCTTCTCAGTGAGGACCCAGAATAACTTGAAGTTATCTTTGACTTCAAGCGTATCTATTCAGGAGGCAGTCTGCACCCTTTTAAAGACAGAGACCACTATGCTCTTACTTAGGAAGGATGGGGTGGGGGACTGTTGTTCAGCCGAGGTTTTTCTAGTCATAATTCAAAGATCAAATCTGTTTTCAAAATAGAGCTTGCCAGATACTGAAAAGGTCAGCGGACATGTATTCAGCAGCCAAACTTAGGTTCTAAGTCTGCCCTCGACTCACACCCATCTCAGATGTATCTTCGTTAGTTACCACTTAGTCAATGAGAATATAAATGCAGCTTTTGTGCTTTTATTACCAGGAGCACAGCTGGCTTGTCCAACACAATCATGTTCAGTTTTATGATACTCTCTCTCTGCCAGGTGTGGAGCTTGGAAGTTAATGTGCCAGGAAACACCTTACGGAGCCAACACTGAAATTTGTCATAAGTTTAAGAGGAGTTCTTAGGCCATTTTTGTGGCATCCATAACCAGGAACATAACCATGATTCATGCAATTTATTTATGGGCTCTCGCAGTAAAGACAAGCGATTGCTTCCATGGTCTGTTAGTCAGAGGTCCCTGGGAGGCTCGCCGTCCTGCTCACGCGCTCTGGGAAGGCTGACATCAGAGTAACTAGATAGCCCCTCACGTCCCCTGAGAAAGCTGAGGGCTCACAGGGCAAACCCGGACTTCACTTCTTGGCTTTCTTTCTCTAAAATAATATTTATCAAGGGCCGGCCAAATAGCTCAGAGTGCTAAAGTGCCTTCTCAGGCAGAGCACAGCAGCCAGGGCTCGATTTCCCGCATGCCATGCTGGCCCCACCCCTGGCGTATGCCTGCAATCCCAGTGCTTGGGAGGCTGAAAACAGAAGAATCAGTATGAGTCTAATCTACGTAGACCCTGTAGAGTCTATAGACTCTGTAGACCCTGTAGACCCTGTACTAAACACATTAAAATTAATTAATTAATATTTTTTGAATTCCTATCTGCTGCCAGGCGCGAGCACCAACGATTAAACAAGCAAACACCAGCCCTGCCTTTAAGAGGCCTGCAGTTTGAATGCAGAGATAGAGAAATCAACAGAAAATTGAAACAAGGTAGAAAGTGGTAAGATTGTTTGAAAATGGAGTAGTAGGGAAGCCCACAGCCAGGGCAACGACACCCCTGTTGACACTCCTGCTGACACTCAGGTAAGCGTGGGGGACACATAGACTAGACAGGCAGAGGCAGGGAGGGCGGCAGCACTGCAGAGGCCTGGAAGCAAGACAGCACGTGGCGTATTTGGAGATCTGAGGAGAGTCTGATGCCAGCCAAAGGGACTATGGGGGAAGATGTCACTAAGGCAAATGATATGTGATCCCTAGTATGAGGCTGGTGTAGAGGTCACTAAGAAATTGTGACTTGTGTGATTGGTTTGTATTTTAGATTCTTTGTGGTGGCAGTACATAGCTCGATAAACAGAGAACAAGGAGTGAGAGTGAGCCCAGGTGCTCTAAGGCACAGGGCCTGGAGAGAAGTGGGAGAGGAAACACATTTATGAAGTCAAACTGACAGCACCTGATGAGATTCCAGTACTGGGGCCTACATGGGAATAGCAAAGACCCCCTCAAAGAAAAATACTAAAGTTTATGGTTTTGTTAGATGGGATAGATATCAGTATGTTCTCATAGGTTAGAAATTAAAATGCATGATAAAAATAGCTAATTCTCAGGCTGGGAGATAGCTCAGTGGAATAAGTGCTTGCCTGGCAAGTACAAGGTCCTGGATTCAATCCCTGGTACCACCACCAAAAAAAAAGAGTTAATTCTCTAGTTAATTCTTTATAGACCTTGTAGACCCTGTACTAAATACATTAAAATTAATTAATTAATTTTAGTATTGATATTTTAAATCCATATGTGTATATTTCATAAAGTAATTGAATGCTGATCTTAACAAAGGTTCAGTATAATACCAGTGAAGATTTTTAATATACAAAGAAAATGTACTTTAGAGATTGATGGAGGTGAATGATGAGACAAAAACATGCGTAAAAGTCACTGTATATAATTCAGTAGTTCTCAAAAGCTGGGTGTGGTGGCTCACACCTATAATCCCAGCACTTGGGAGGCTGAGGCAGGAGGATTGGTGCGAGTTCAAGACCAGTCTGGGCTACAACAGTGAGCTCAAGGCCAGCCTGAACTTCATAGCGAGACACTGTCTCAAAAAGACAAAAAAAAAAAGAAAGTAGTTCTCAACCATTTTCAGTTTACAGTTTTCTTGAGTCTCACCCTCAATTCCAGTCAGTGACCCATGTGTTTTCTGTTTTGTAGGAAATGAAAAAGTGATATATCGGAGCTAACAGGAGCTTCAGAGATAATGAAATACAGAGTCTAGCTTTGAAGTACTACGTAACAACATTAAAACACTTTAAGATAAGAAATAATCAGCATGCCATTATGCTAAAGGACAGTAGATGCGATGCAAAGACCACATGCTTAGCGACTGTTATAAGCAAGGGCATCTAGAAATGGAACTGGTTAGATTAAGCGAGACAGTGTATGTAAATCCGCAAGCGTAATTCTCATTGATTGACAGCCAGAGCAGTAGAAACTATCAGCCAAAATTCATTCTCTATTTGGTATTGGCACAAAGCAACCCAACAAGAACACATTTTCCAGTCTTCTTTGCAGTTCAGTAGAGCCTTATAGCAACAGTCGCCAAAGGTAGAAAAGCAGAGAGAGTCCGACTTCCCAGCTTAGACCCTGTGATACCACATAAATCCCTTCCCATTGTCCCATTTCCTTGATCTGAACAAAGCTGTGACACAACCCAGAAAATAAGGATGATGCCCTGTGCTGTAGGGAATGGCACAAGAATAGAAAGAGCCCGCGTCCTTGGGTGGTCACATGGAACTGAGTCATTTCTGCCCTGGATTGCTATGAAAGAACACAAACATTTTTGTCCTTTTAGTCACTGTCTCATCAGGAACCTACTCATGCAAGTTCATTTTTGCCCCCAAAATACAATCTCTTTCTTTTTCCTGTTCTCTAACACAACTATTTCATTTTGCAATATTACTTTCTATGAATATAAATATTTTAAATAGCTGCACTTGAAATGTACATGTTATTTTGAACTCTATCCATTTCATTTCTCATATTACAGATGCGTTCCAGATTGAAAATTATCATCCTTTATTTCAGAATATAAAATTAGATTTCTCAGAAGATTGGTACATTGAAAAGAGTTTGAGACTTGTTTTGAGAGTCTCCCGTTATGCTGATGACGGTGGCAAACAGCAGTGATGTGCAGTAATTAGAGAAGGTAGAGATTGAGCACCGTTTGTCAACAGGAAATTTTTAAAGTATCAGTTTCTCGGGAGTTGACCTTTCTTGTTCAGCCACTAGAAAACCTGACTCCTCTTCACCCAACAATTACTTTCTTCCTAAAACAGCTTAACTTTTTAAGTGGAAGTTGAGATCATCCTAAAAGCAACAGAAACTTTTCTAAGAAATAAATGCCCCATTGTAGTTCTTTCCCTTACAGGAGATCCTTTTGATCTTCTGACTCCTGAGATGTTTGGGATTTCAGGTCTTTAAGAAGCTTAGCAAAAACTATGTTCAATCTAGTGCCATTTCAAGAAGATAAAAGTTAATAAAATATCATAGACATAGTGTTTATTTGAAGCAGAAAGTGAAATGCAGACAAGACTAGAATACAGTTGGTTCTTGCAAAAAGGAATTACATTAAGAAAATTATTTTCAAATCAATTTAAAGGCATTTGTTAAGCACATACAGTATGCAAAGCACTATCTCTTGTACCATCCCACCCTTGAGTATAGGTCATGGACATGTTTTTGAAGTCCAAAGGAGATAACAGACAAAACTAACAAAAATTTGTAGTAGAATGAAATGAACACCTAAATACTTATATAAGCAAATTGCATTTGGGCCATTTTGAGGGCAATTAATAAATGTTAAAGAAGAAACAATAAGAGAGATAAGTGAAAGTCTAATCGGCAGAGAATAAAAGCAGTGTTTGCTTTTACCCAACAGTTCCCATTTCTCAACCTTAGGAGTTACCTTCCTTTGACGTATTGGAGCAAATATTTCACGTTTGCTCCTGAGTCACCCTCTTTTGTAGCTACTTTTTGGGGTCACTTGCCCCTGTCCGTCGCCTTTTGCTCAGTCCTGATTCTTCTCTCTGATGGGATTTCTTTTCTCACCGTATATAATGTCTCTATGAAAGAATGAGTCTTGTTTCGTTTTGTTTCTCTTCTAATTCCCCAAAACAACAATACAGAACCTGTGCGTGATACAAAGTGAATAAAAGGGTTGGTGAAAACTAGGGAGAACTTACAGGGGCAAGAAACTTAAAATTGAATGACAAATATGACAGTTCCCATGACCTAAGGAGAAAGAACAGTAAGTCCTTTACAGGTGTCCTCGCAAGTGGAAATATTTCAGTTCCTAACCTTGTTCCCTACTGAAAGCCCAGCCTCCTCTTTAAAAATGTTTAGTTCTTCAGTTCTCTGAATGCAAATCTACTTCTCTTTCATGAACCCCACCCTGGTCAGGGCCACTGCCTGG
>PVKN010034624.1:0-11794 GCA_004027915.1 Capromys pilorides
CTCTGTCATACTGTCCACCAAGGCCTGCTTCATCCTCCAGCAGGTGAATCTATGGCATATTTCTAGTTCCTTATTACCACACTGTGCTTGGCTTCATATTATATTCTCTAAAGATTCCTATATTGGCTTAAAAATTGCCTCACCATCCGACACCACAAAGGATGTGAGATGCAAGTGTCCTTATACACTAAAACCCTGGTACAAGTGGGAATTCTGAATCAGTATTAAAGCAGTTAAATGGACAAATGGAAAACCAAAAAAATATGAAGAGTGAAGTCTAGCCAGGCAGTGTGGCACCCACCTATAATCCCAGCACTTGGGAAGCTGAAGCAGAAGGATTGTGGGTGTGGGAGCAGCCCAAGTTACAGAGTGAATTCGAGGCCAGCCTGCACTACATAGCAAGACACTGTTAGGGGGGTGTGAAGGGAGGGAGGCAGGCAGGGAGGAAAGGAGGAAAGGAGAGATAGAGAGAGACAGAGACAGAGTGACAGAGACAGAAGGGTGCAGGAGGAGGGGGAGAGAGAGAGGAAAGGGACAGGGACAGGGAAGAAGAAGAAAGGAAGAATGAAGTCCTTCTGACCAAAGACTTAAGGTTCTACCATAGGTTTGACCTTCTGACAACTGAGATAAAAAGAGCTCTTGGGGGAAATAATTGAAAATGCAATTGCAGAGGAAAGGTGCTGGAACCCTGAGAGCAGGGTCCCTGACTTGTGCAGCCCCTGAGCCGCAGGCCTGAACACCTCTAGCATCCCTGCTGCACTGTGTGTAGACAACCTGCCTCCTGCAGCCTACAGTGGTCACTGGGTGCCCTGAGGGTGCAGCCCAGAGCAGGTGGAGGGCGGACACGGCTGAGGCTGCGGCCCGGGGTTTCTTGTGCAGGCAGCATCTGGGCTCTCAGAATCGAGTGAGACCACACAGCCCACGCATGACCCTTTCTAAATACCATATCCTGTGCTGGACCTCAGAAGCAGACAGAAGGTGGTCAAGTGGCCCCTCTGCCTAGGCTGATAGCTGCATGCTATTTTTCTATCATCTTAGTTGTTTAAAAGTCTGACTGTTCTGTTAGATTCTTAGCTTTGTGAGATGATGTTTGTATCTTCTTTTCTTTGTCACCAGACAGAGCAGGGAGCACATGATGGGTGTGCAGGGAGCAGTAAGGTGGGCTCCTGAGCGAGGCCCTCCCACTGCTAGCTGGGCAGGGTGCGGGTGGTGGTTGCTGAATCACAAGGAACAGGAGTTTGGGCTTTTCAGCTCAGTGTCTTCCTTTAAGCACTACGTGAAGACAGGAGAGGTGATATGACTCCCAGAGTCTCACCCTCAGTCCAGTGACACTGTAGCCAGTACCCAGGCTGGGAGAAGCTGTTGGTGACACCTTCCTGCTCTTTATGACACCCTGGGAGCTCCAGGGCTGTCAACCATCATGGTCTACACCGTGGACTATACCATGGACCAGGTCCTGTAAGCTTCTGTTTAAGTTCCCACTCTGCCAGCACCGTCCAGGCCAGACCAGCCAAAACTGGAAATCCAAAGCCACACAGTTCATCCTATTGTAAAGTTATCTGAGAGCAGGAGAGGCAAACGACTGGCAGTGATAAAGCTAGAGCCTTTCCAGAAGGGACGAATAAGATTGATCTGTGGATACAAGAGACACCAGTGCAGCAGGGTAAATATAAGCCAGCCCACATTGATTCCAAGGACAAAGAGGAAAAGTGGGACAATTATCAGGGCAGAAAACTCAACAACAGATCAGTATGGAGGGCAGAAGACAGACCCCCGTGGTGGAAGTAAATGAAATAGAAGCCTCTACTGGGCTCCAAAGCTTTTTCCATTTTTATTTTTATTTTTATTTATTTATTTTTTTCCCCCCACTACTAACCTTTCCAGTAATCTGATAAAGCCAGCAGATCCTTTGGAACAACATCTGTAAGTGAATAAGAGAAAAATCATGGGAATACAAAGGAAACTATGATAATAATTCTAATGTGTTAAGTAACAGGAAGGTAAAATAAGATATTGCCAGATAAACAGTGAGCACATATTGCTCAATGACACTGACTTCAGGAAACAACAAATATTTAATATACGACCAGCCAGGTAGCTCAGTGGACTAAAGCACCTGCTTAGGCAGGCACGGGGACCAGGGTTCAGTTCCTGGGGTGCCATGTCAGCCCCACCCCAGGGTGCTCTGAGATCACAACTGAGACTGGGCATGGTAGTGCACACCTGTAATCCCAGTACTTGGGAGGCTGAAAACAGGAGGATCAC
This sequence comes from Capromys pilorides, assembly GCA_004027915.1. Taxonomy (NCBI): domain Eukaryota; kingdom Metazoa; phylum Chordata; class Mammalia; order Rodentia; family Capromyidae; genus Capromys; species Capromys pilorides. The sequence goes on from PVKN010034624.1 coordinate 2,266, forward strand.
TATGAGTCCAATCTGTGTAGTGAGACCTTGTACTAAATATAAATGTTTTAAAAAAAAATATTTAAGAAAGAAAAAATATATCTTAGGAGAAAGTTAGGTTTGAGAACAAAAATGAAACAATGATGTTAAGATTATGAAACCAGACCTAAAGAACAGTGGTTATAAAACAACACCTGGAGCCTCCTAAACAGAGAGAAAACTAAGGCACAATAAAACTATTTGACATGTAAGGTTAGAAACGATCAGCAAGAAATGTCCTTGTATTCTGGGGAAAAGGATAAATCTGCTCATTAAATTTAGATTTTGTTTAACAACAAGTAAAGAAAGAATGTCCAACAGCCAAAGCATCAGAAAAGGAGGGAGGGGGTGAGGGAAGAAGGAATTAAGGAAAAATAGTTTGTTCCATTAGACCCTTGGAGAACAGAGATCGAGGAGCTCAGAGGTGAGGTGGAGCCTGTCGGTGTGTGTGAGCCAGACCTGCCGTTGCCAGTGGTGGTGGCCTGCAACAGTTAGCCCAGCTTGACTGATTTTTAGTTTTGCTGCTCACAAAAAAATATCTTGTACACTAAAAAAAAAAAAAAGTTTGAAAAAAAAACTTGGGCTGAGGAGATAGCTCAGTAGGATAAGCGCTTGCCTGGCGACCCAAGGGCCTGAGTTCAATCCCTGGTTCTGCAAAAAAAAAAAAAAAAGATTGGTGGCAAACAGATGGATGAGACAAATCAATCAAAATCTAATCAAGACAGACCCTCAGGCAGAAATTCCTGGAGATTAACCTTACATAATAAAAAGTGCTATGTTCGTGAGTATACTCTATATGTAACTAATAGTGTAGCCTCAAAATATGCAAAGTGCTGCAAGCTGAAATAGACAAGTTCTCTCCAGTGCAAGATTTAATAGGACTTTTCTCGGTAACAGATGGACCGGTGCTGTGAATATTACATATATATTTTTGATCTGGTGGTCATCTTAGTGTTTTGCACAAAACTGTTAGAGATTATATAGTCTTTAAGTACATAAGAGACATTCCCAGATGGTCAAAAATTGACCTTGGGCCATACCACCAAGAACATAACGAGTAACAAACTAGCCAGCCTTGGTGGCACATGCTTAAAATCCCAGCACTTGGAAGGCTGAGGCAGGAGGATCGCTGGAGGTGGAGGCCAGCCTGGGCTCCAAACCAGACAAAAACCAAAAACTGTAATAATGAAAGCCAATGTAACAGACCCCAGTGATTGGTTGGCAAAATTTGAAGTTAGTAACAAGCTGTTAAAAGAACAGCGTCATCAGTCAGAAATTCGGAAGGCTCAGAAACAGGCTGGTAGCTCTTCCTGGAAGTCAGATGTCCACCTGTGGAGGAGGGCAGCTTGCAGGCGCTCCAGTCAGCTCTGTGGCATGGGCGGCCTGCTTTGCGCCCCGGGCTGTGCCCTCAGAGGAGGCCACGTGCCACATCTCATTTGTGTAGGCTTTTCAGTGCCTTCGATGCAGCACAGCCAACCTGCCTGGTGCTTGGTTTTATAAACAAAGATCTCTCCAGGCCTGTGGTAGGACTTTGGGGTATCTTTTGTTTTAGTTTTGATGCTTTTTTTCTATAACCAGGAGTGCCTTTTTCTGTCAGGAAGGCAATATTTCATATTATTATTCAACAAAAAAATGGCCCGCAGGACTTACATTATCACCAGCTTGGCTCCGGTTTAATCTTGCATTTATTTATTTCCCTGGAGGGGTCTTGGAAACCCGGCCGGGGCCAGCCGGCTGCTGCCGCTCCTGTGGGTGCCGTGTGCCTCTGGTGATGCAGTACCTTTTGCCTGATTTCAATATCTGCTTAATATTTTCCTGGCAGCCGTGGAACTCCACTGGCACGAAATGCTATTTCATGGAAATATTAAGAAGTCAGTTCCCTTCCTACCCTGCTTGTCCCCACGAGTCCCACCCACGCACTGACAGTAAAAGGTACAATTTTATATATCATGATGTGCTTTATTTTTAATTTCATATTTACTGGAATACATATAAGCCATTGGGCTATTAGCCATATAATAAAAATAAGGGGCTTCAGACACAGCGAGAGGGCCTCTCCTTGCCCCCAGGCATTGGCGCTTTACCATTTTGCTGTCTGTCAAAGGTGGAATAACACAGATGTTTCAAAAACAATTGCGGTCGGCGTCAGAAAACAAAACAACTTATCTCCAGTGGCTCATGATTCATCTGACAGAAGCACCTCCAAGAAGTTCTTAAAATAAAGCGATAAATCAGACTTTTGTGTTTAAAGGAAGAGGCAGTCCGGTGATGAAAGACCTGTTTATTTCATTTCAGCGGGGCTTGCAGTGCACTGTCCCCTGAGTCGATGCCCTCTTCTGCTGTGCTGTGTTATTGTTGGCAAAGGACTCGCACCTCACTCTCTGACTTTTCAAGTCCTCTGATATTTCGTTTAATAAAGCTAAATCCAGCGAGGTTAGCATTTTTATCCTGCTAGCAGTGGACTTGGGATCCAGACGTGGAGATGGTATTCTGATTTTCAATAAAGCCCTTTTCTGTCCTTGATGTAATTTAAGACTTTTGGTTTCTCAGACATTTCTAATGATGCTGACATTCCTGTGTCATTGTTAGGGTTTGGATAGAGAATGTCTTCTGAACATCTCCTGTGTTTCTCTGTAGGCTTTTTGGAAGGTGATTAGACCATGGGATGCTGTGCTCCCGTGTGGATTTGTGAGTCGTTGAGCTCATGGCTGAATGTGATGTCAAGGGGTATGGCCTGTTTGGCAGAGGTCCCTGGGGTTGTGACCCGGAAGGGTGTTCTGTGTCTGGGCTACTCCCTTCCCTCTCTGCTTCTTGGCAGACCTGAGATGAGCAGCTCTCCTCCACCAGGCCCCTCAGCCAGGCCATTTCTGTCTGAAGCCAGCCAACCACAGGACTGAATCTTCTGAAACCAAGAGCCAAAGTAAACCTCTTTCAAGTCACAAGTGTCAGGCACTTTGTTGCAGTGATGGGAAGGGAGAGACCAATGCAGTGATAAGGCTGAGCTTTGTTAGGGAGGTTCTCAAGGCTGGCAGCTCCGCCCCGCTGTCTGTGCTCCCCCACAGCCCCTTGAATTCCCTGCTTTCCCTCAGTAACAGGTCCTTTGTGTCTCAGGCTAAGAAGAAGGGCCCAGCTGTTCCAGTGAACCTTGGTTCTCAACAAGGCCAGCAACCTCGAGGCTCCAGGCTCAGCCAAGCCCTCCTAAAGAAGCTTCCTTTACTCCTGGCAGGAGCAGTTGCTTTTTTTCTGTCCTTTGATGTGGCTTGGATGTCACAGACTTGTCTGTGGACTGTGGCCATGGCTGCCTCTCCATGGATCTTGGCCACTCTCTGTTGTGGACTCTGCCTTCTGCATTTTCCTCAGGTCCTGGGATTCTACACATAGTTTCTTGCAAGAGAAATCATAAGGCCGTGTGACAGGTCCAAGCTACATGATCCCCTAGAGGCAGGTAGAGGCTTACCCCAGGTGCAATGCCACACCTGCACATAGGCAAAAGTGACACATGGCTGGGGTGCATTCTGCTGTCCCCTCTGTCTTGCCCTTTATTGTGTAGCTGGGAAGAAGGTCATACCCTTGTAAGCCCCTATCTAGTACAGCAGGTGTCCTGTGAGGTGATGGACTGTGGAGGAAATCAGAGACCATCCTGGAGCTCTGTGTGGAGATGCTGAGACAAGACCAAGACACCTGAACCCCAGAACAGTGATCTGAACCCCAGTGGAGTTCAACATGGGCCGAATTGCCTCCCTGGGACTGAGGTATCAGGCCTGCTATGTGTCCCCTACCCAGGGGTTCCTCAAAAGCATAATGAGAACATCCCAGATAGGTGCCCAAACAGGTGACAAGTGGAAACTCTCCAAGCACTAGGTAGCACTGCTTAGGGGGCAGCAGGTGGCTGGCAGTGGGCGTAGGTTGGGGTGACCCCACGAGGATAGTAGAGTCCAGCTGGCTCTGAGCCACATGTGGCATGCTGAGGACTTGGGCTGTCCACTGCAAATTGTCCTGCAAGTCTGCTGGGAACAGTGGTGTCCATGGACAAGTTGGGGCAGCATGCCTTCATTTTGTCCACCAATGGTGATCTTCATTCATAACAATGTTTGGTTATGAACTTACTGGGCAGGGCTGATTGTCAACTACTAAAAGGAGAGAGGAATGATCAGGCTTTATGTAATTTATTTTTTTCCAAATTAAGCAAGTTCAATGATTAAAATGCAATAGAAAGCGAGACTAAATTCCTATGTGCTTGAAGGAAATGGTATAAAAATACTTCAAAATATACAGTTACCCTTCTGCATGTATGAGTTCCATATCTGAGGTTCAAGCAACCATGTATTGAAAATATTCAGAAAAAATTATATCTGTGCTTACCATGTGGATACTTTTTTGGTCATTGTTTCTTCAACTATCTAGCATATTAATTATTCACTTAGCATTTATTCTAACAGTTTTTTAAAAAATGTATTTAGTACAGGGGCTATAGAGTCTACAGGGTCTCACTGTAGATCGGTCTCACAGTAGATTAGACTTGCAGTGATTCTCCCGTTTTCAGCCTCTCAAGCACTGGAATTGCAGGTGTGTGCTACCATACCAGTCTCAATGGTGGTCTCAGTGTGCTCCAGGGGTGAGTCTGGCAAAGCATGCTGGGGATTGAACCCTGTCTGCTGTGCTCTGCTCAAGCAGGAGATTTAATCTGCTGAGCTATCTGGCCTGCCCTCTAACATTTACTTTAGATTAGATGTTTTAAATAACCAAGGTAGGATTTAAAGTATATTCAAGGATCTATATAAGTTTTAATCAAAAAAGACAATTTTATATGCAGAACTTATGTATCCCTGAAGTTTGAATTCTGACAAGAACAAACTAAATCTACACTGAACTTGATCTTTGTATAAATTAATCTATCTCAGCAAAATAACTTTTAGTTTCTAAAACTTATAGGGGCAGTCCTAAGCCTAGGGAAACTTAGTAGTTTCTCTCTCTCTCTCTGATTAGGCACTTAGGGTGTTTCCAGTGCTTTGCTACTATAAACACTGTGAAGAACACCTTTACAAATAAATCATTATGCACATCCTGTTATTTCTTTAGGATAAATTTCCTGAAGTGGAACTTTTAAGCCAGAGACCTTGTACATTTTTAATGCCATTTGAATGTGTGGGTGAATTGTTAATCATAAAAGTCATAGTGATTTATCCTTATAGTGGCAGTAATTAAGACTGGCATTTCTTTCCCTAGCCAGAAGTGAAGGGTTTAGAGGTAAGGACATTATAGGTTGAGAAATTGATCCCTGGAGTCATGTCCATAATTTCTTTAAGGGTTTTTGGATGAGCCATGATGACTTTGGGTTAGCAGTAGACATTAGTAAAGGATTGAACCACAGTTTCCCAGCATGAACATCTCTTTTGAGCTGTCTTCTTAAGATGTCGTTTCACCATTGATCGTGGAACCAGTGACTTTCAGGCAATATTTTTGATTATTCCTCCTTTTGAAATTCTCTGGTTCTACCATAAAGCAAAGAAAATCCATTTCCAGAATGAATTAGTACTGTGAACTAGTTATACCCCAAGGCAGATTCCATACTGGAAAAAGCAAAGCAAGACCAACAAGGAGGCAGGGGTTTATTAATCCCCGACAGCTGACCTTTCCTAGGAGACTTGGGTCAGACTGGGAATAGCATGGGTTTCTGTCCATCTGAAACTGTGTTTAGACCGTCCTCAGCTGAGAATCTAAGATAAAAAGAAGCTGAGTTAAGGATATCCTATATCCTTGACATAATTTGCTTTTGTGTAAGAAGGAATCCTAAGATGCCATTAAAAAAGAATAAGAAAAGCAACCTATGCAAACAATCTGGCATTTTGAGTGTTTATCCATGAAAGCAAAATCTTAACCCAAAACCCAAGAGCACTGACACTTCAGTGCACTGGAGCAAACTCTTTGACCATTCCAGAGACACAAGTATTTTTGCAGAACTAACCAGTGTTCCCCAATATTTGGTTACAGTGCCTGTGTACATCTTTCTGTCAATACCACTATCTTAGTTACTGTTCTTTCATTGCTGAGACAAATATCTGACACACAAGCTTAGGGAAGGAAAGGTTTATTTAGCTCACTGTTACTAGAGGTTTCAAGATGTTGCCCCTGCTCTATAGGATCTGGAGGAGAGGCTGGGTTGCCGCCATGTCCAGGATGATCTGCTCCATACCTCCAAGACAGGCCGCCAGGCCTGGGGGAGAGTGGGGAGGCGCCTGCTGTCAGTTTAAAGGTTCTTGCCTCTCTGGTCCCCCTCCTCAAGCCCTGCCTTGGTCCTGTGGCTCCACCCCTCAAGCCTAGTGCTTGACAGCCCTATGATTTATGTGAGGCTTTGGGGGAACAACTAGATACAAACCATAACAACTACCATTTGCCGCTTTGCAGGCATTTTTTTCCCCCAGAAAATTCTTAATATTCAGTTCTGGTGCTTGGGCCATTGCTTGAGAGCCAGCTGCTATGCTGCTGGCTGAACTCCAGGCCTCAGGGGTCCAGTTGAAGTTGCCCATGCCCGGCATTGCCCCAGATCTGGGCTGCTGTGGGGTGAAGCGGGGGTGAAGAGAAGCTTGCTCTGGCTCAGCACGTCTCTGACTGCATGTTGCTAATGAAGTCCAGGGCCATCTTGGTGAAGGACCTCCCTCTGAGGTGCTGGCCAGGGGGCTGAACCTTGGCTTCTGTCTCAGTCACTTTCTTGTCACTGTGTCCAAACACCTGATACCCATAATTTAAAGAACACAGGTTCACTTTGAGCCAGCTCCCTCCCACACGGAAATGGCTAGGTGGAAAGGTCTGGAAAGGAGAGCTGCTCCACCGTGGCAGCCAGGAAGCATAGAGGGAAGAGGGGAGCTTCCTGAGGAGATCACCCTGCTGAACACACCCCGGGGGCCACTGTTTCCCACCAGACCCCACATCCCAACAGCAAGGCAGGGAGGCAGCCCTATAATTCAGTCACTTTCCCAAAACCCTGCTCTCAGTCTGAGCCACAATAGCTGCACAATAAAATCACCAGGGGAGCGTCTCACACCTTTGGTGTCCAGGCTGCCCTGCCCCCTAACAATCAGCATCACGGGGTGAGACCACGCATGAGCAGATCTTCAGTCTCCACACAGGGTCTGAGAGCTGTGGACCAGTGCAAACTACAGGTGGACCGGAAGCTGGTAATCCCCCTGGGAACTGGCTCTTTCCTGCAGGGGAGACCCATGGCTGCTTACTGACTGACTGTATCTGCCTGAATTAAACTTAGCTACATCTTGAAAACAGAATGCCGAGTGCCCAAGGCATGACAGATGTTAACGTTAAAACTACAGACAGTGTATGAGGTGGCTGTGGGGAGAATATTGAAATCTGCATAGGAATGGCATGTACACCGGCTTCAGGAGAGGAATGACTTCGGGGTGTTGGGAGGAGAGTGCAGTGTGGTGGGGAGCGGGGCTCTGAAGCAATTTTTCTTATAATGCTGAGGTTTCAGCAAAGGGCTTTTGCACTAAGCTACATCTGCAGTCTTAGTCATTTATTTTGTTCATTTGTCTTGAAACAAGATTTCGCTACATTACCATATTGCCTAGGCTTGGCTTGAGCTTGTTGTCCTTCTGCCTCAGCCTGCCAGTGAGCTGCGAGAACAGGTGTGTGCCACCTTGCTCAACTAGCTCTTCTTTTCATATGAATTAACCAGTAGTTGTTTAAGAAATAAAATTTTCTTTTACTCTTGGGCATGTTTTCCCATCCAAGTACTGACCAGGCCCAACCCTGCTGAGTTTCCAAGATAAGATGAGATCGGGCGTGTTCAGGGTGGTATGGCCATAGACTCAGTCATGTTTTAATGAATACATTAAAATGAAGAGTTGAATGAGCCTGATCCCTATAGGGAAATCTATCTGAGCCACAAAAGAAGCTGGTGGTATGAATGACCCTCATCTCCCAGAACAGTCTTCTCTAGAGACACTGCTGACTGGATGCGACGTGGTTGCTGACGTGGTTGCTTTCTCTTTCCCAGGACATTCTCTTTGGAGCAGTGGCTGAGCCTGGCCTGCAGCTAGCACTTCAGGGAGCAGCTGCTCTAGGGCTGGGGTGCATTTTCCCTGGGATCCACTGTGCTGGGGAACTCCTCTTCCAGAGTTGATTGAGTACATTCTCTGCCCTTTCAGACCCTACACTGTGGAGCACAGACCATGTCCGGCAGTGGCTGGAGTGGGCAGTGAAAGAATACAGCCTCCCAGATGTGGACATCTTACTATTCCAGAACATTGACGGGAAGGAGCTGTGTAAGATGACCAAGGACGACTTCCAGAGGCTCACCCCAAGCTACAACGCCGACATCCTCCTCTCTCACCTCCACTACCTCAGAGAGAGTAAGCTCCTCCTTCCCTCCCCCAGGACCCATGCTTATCCCTTGGGCCCAATGGACCTGAGCTTTGGTCATTCAATCTGGGCTACAGATGGTGTCTTTCTGCCTTCACTCAGTGCCCTGTGCAGGACTGAAGGGGACAACACATAAGAATGACACAACGCAAGCAGATGGCTCAGGTCACCTTCTCAGATGCAGTCCTTGCTCTTCTTTGAGGCCAAAGGGTCACCCCAGCCCTTGGTGGCCTGCTCTTGGCTTTTTGCCACCAGGAAAGCAAATGTCATAGATAAAGATCACACACTCATGAGTCTCATGATGCCCCACCCTGAAAGAAAAGCAGAATGGAAAGGCACCTGCTCCATTAGAATTATGGGGTTTCTTCCCCAAAGCTGAGCCAAGACCCTTTCCTGTCCAGCCTGGCCACAGAAGGAGGGAGGTGTTTCCGCTTGGCACCAGGAGAGCTGGCTTAACCTGACATGGATGGGAATGGCATGGTGGGGTAGAGGCATGAATCCAGAACGTCTGCTGCATGCTTTAATTTGAACAATGCCAAGCATGGAGGGAAGGGGAAAGAAAACATGGAGTGGAGGGAACCCCTTGATCGCTTTGCCTTGCATCCAAACCATTTCTCCTTGGGAAAAGATGCCCTGTTGAGGTTTTAACATGATAACCAGAAGCTAGGTGATGCAGATGTTTCCAGAAGTCCAGGATATCAGGGTGGTGATAGGGTGTTTTCCTTTTCTCTTTCCTTCCTTTCTTCTTTCTCTCCCCCCACCCTTTTTTTAAAAAACAGGTAATTCTCTCTCTTTTTTCATTTTGATGTTGCTTTTTGTTTTGTTTTGTAGCTCCTCTTCCACATTTGACTTCCGATGATGTTGATAAAGCCTTACAAAACTCTCCGCGGTTAATGCATGCTAGAAACACAGGTAATGCTGGTCCCGCCCTGCCCGAGGGTAAGCACAGGGTCCTGTCCTAGGTCCTGGCTGCAGCTGCCTGCTTTCCGGTGAAGCCCTAACAAGTCGCAGAATCAGAAGGGAGAACAGAGGTGGATGCATGTCTGGTCCTTCCATGTGGGGAAGCCCTTTTGGTGTCTAAGCACTTCCTTTCCTTCTTAGGCCATCAGAAGTTTCCTTTTAACCTTAGTTAGCC
>PVKN010034625.1:0-11794 GCA_004027915.1 Capromys pilorides
TATAGCTAAAGAAATTTTTTATTTTATTAGACAGAGAAATGACTTAAAAGGGTAAATACAAAAGAGAAGACAAGGCTACAAAAAGGATCAGTGAAGGAAACAGCAGTAACTGAAGCATCTTGGCCTAAGTTTATTAGTGAAAATGATAGAAGGTGAAAGTGATTGAGGGTGTCAATCATAAAATATCTCATTGTAAAGAAGAAAAATACTGAGTATTCAGAATAAAAAGGTAATGAATCAAGGACAATTTAAGTAACTAAGAGTATGATCATTGTATGTACTGAGAAGACCAAAAGAAAGATAAAAGGAAACAAAAACGTAAGTTTAATATATGACATAGACATTACGCAACGTTGAACATAGCATCTGTTCAATACTTCTTGGCAGGGGTATGTAAATGGGAAGCCCACAAAAGATACAACATTTAAAAGCTAAATGGAGAAGACAAAAGTCACAGACAGTAAGTAAGGAGAAAATCAAGAAGCACTGATCTTGTGAAACTAAGGAAAAAAACAGCCCTTCACAAAGAGAGTTGTGGTAGACAATTTCATATGCTGATGGCAAGTCCATTTCTGAGAGTAATGGGCTTCATTGGTCACCTTAGCAGATGTAGTTCTGGTGGCTTCATGGTGACACCTGCCTAATGGAAAGGTGCAGATTGATGAGCAGATGAGTGATGATAAGACAGAGACAGTTAATACAGAGCACCCAAGTTTTGCAGAAAAAAGGAGAACTTTGAGGACCATGGTTAGAAACATATAAGGATAATAAGTGGATCCTCCTCTAACATGAATGAGATAACAATGAAACCAACTAGAGAGGAAGAAACCAATGATACAAGAGGAAAACTGGATAAACATATGAGAATAAGCACTGTGAACCAGGACACAAATGTCTTTATAAAGGCAGACCATGTCATCTTTTGTAAGAGAGTATAGATTAAGTCCATAAAGTACTGAGGGCTGACAAACCCTCAGATACCTGTAGGATGGATGAGTGTAGCAAAAATATGCAAAGAGACAAGTGTACCAAGGGATAGGAAGAATTCATCCCTGGTGGATTGAATCAGCTACCTTCATGGTTGGTTCACTTGAATTTGCAAGCAAGAAGTTCAAGGGGTGGGGTTGCATGCATTTCATTGAGCAGTAACTATAGAAAATGGCTGAATGGGATTAAGTTAACAAGGAACCAGATTTTCTATAAATCCAGATGTCTATAGTTTGATAACTGTGCCATCTGAAGGTGTACCTTGCTCATGGGAGATGGTTTATCAGCATTCCACCCATAGTAAGGACACATATACAGCCTTACATATACTGTTTTGTTCCTAAAAGAAGGTCACACCGACCTGGGGACTGCAGAGCTTAACCAACATATTTTGGCCCTTCGTGATCTGTCTCATAGCCTGGTCCTCAGTGGAAAGAATGATTGGTGCAGAGATAATTATAGAAGTATAGAAAAGTTGCAATTTTATTGAATTCTTAGAAAATAATCTATATGATCAGCTATGCCAAAGGATGTAATATGGGGAGAAAATGAGCAGAAAAGGAAAAGAGTAATATTAAACATGTCATTTTGGAGGAGAGCAAATTATAGAAGTATGGAAAGTTAACCAGAGTTTACTACCCAGTGGAGATCTGTGGCCATGGTTATGTTATAACAGATGATTAACATAAGCCTATGTCTTAGTTTTTTACTCATTGAGAGTAAATATCTGCCACCCAAATTGAAGGGGGAAAAGACTTATTTAACTCACAGAATGTGGAAGTTTTCATTCATAAAAGAAAGCATGACACAGCAGGTAAGCATCACAGAGAAGAAAAAGTTCATGATGGGCAGAAGGTGGCAAAGTACGCAGGAGCCCTTCTCTGCTTCTTCCTGCACATTTTTCCATTTAACCCAGGATCCTGGGATAGGGTGGTATCAAGCCATTCAGTGGAATGATATAGTAATCACATATCCTTAATCCTAGCATCACACAGTCTAGATTCAGCCACTTTGAAAAAGCCCCACCTTCGATCACATGAGAATTTGGGAAAACATATAGATACAAACCACTAATTTTTTACTCTTTTTGGTTTTTAAGAGAAAATATAGCAAAGATAGAATAATGAAATAAAATCAAGGTACAAATTGAAACATAGTTTTAATGATCAATAATAATGCTGTGCAACCCTATAACTGGTGCCCTATGATATGTAGTGTTCCACAAATTCACAAAGAAGTATAATACTTACAGATTCAGATTCTGAAGTCACACAACTCTATCACTATGTAGCCATAGGATCTCAGCCTTTATGAAACTCAGTTTTCATCTGTATGAAGCAGAAATGTTTACCTCAAAGAGTTGTTGAAAAGATTACATACATGGTAATATGGGTTAAGTAATCACTATGGAGACTGATACATAGTAGCCAATAATTAGTAGTGATTCTTATTAGTTACAAAATGGGTGATTGAGGTTACAAAACTATTTACATTGTAAATGTTGCTTTACCTGCTTCTTTTTGACCTGTAAACTGATCGGAAATCAGAAATAAAACGGAAAAGTACAGCTTATCCACGGAAAAGTACATGGATATTTGGCAAATGCATTCCTACAGACTTCTCTCTTATCATTTATATCTTTCATCATCATTTCTCTGATTTTAACTTTCCAACTCAAGCCATAATATGGCTGTCTAATCTTTTTTTCAGGCCTAATTGTATCGCTGTGAAACAAACTCTGACTATCATTACTGTAATGACAGTTTCACTTCCAACGAAGCAAGGATCCACCTTGATTTATGGCAAAAAATTTATAAGGTTCAGAAATAAAAAGAAGTTATCAAAGTGCAGTTAATATTCAACTATGTTAATGAAGGGAGAAAAGAACTCTTATGTTTCACACATTCATTAATGTGTGCAAAACAGGAATAGGAAAGTCAATAGCATTAGGAAAGCCAGCTCCTGAAGTATCAGAACAGTGGAAAACGTGCAAAGGGTACATCATGCAGAAAAAAATAAAGAAGCCCAGTTCAAAGGCATATCTAGAAATAAAAGGGCAAGCATCTCCTTTATCAGAGGTAGGAAATTATTGTATTTTCAACTATTGAAGTTAATATTCTTTTTCTCCATAAAATTGATCCTTTATTTTATGTATGAATTAAAAATATAAGGAAATTTAAAAGTTAAGAAAAAATTGGGGGGACCAAGGAGATATCTCAATAGAATAAGCACTTGTCTGGCAAGCACAAGGTCCTGAGTTCAATCCTGGGTAATGGAAAGAAGAGAGAGAGAGAGAGAGAGAGAGAGAGAGAGAGAGAGAGAGAGAGAGAGACAGAAAGAGAGAGAAATTTGGGGACCAGCCAGTTATCTCAGCAGATTAAAGTGCCTGCTTAGACAAATGCAGGTACCAGGATGTCATCTCTGGCCTGCTGTGCCAGACTCACCCCAGGGTGTGCTGAGCCAGGCATTGAGATTGGGCACGAAGCACACACCTGTAATTCTACCACTTGGGAGGCTATCAACAGGAGAATCACTACAAGTTCGACCTGTATAGTGAGATCCTGTAGATCTTGTACTGAATACAAAAAAAGAAAATAAAAAACTCATAGCAATTTATTCAATCATTCCATCATCATTTTAGGTAGTATGGACAGGTGGTACATGCCTATAATCCCAGAACTCTTGTAGACTGAGAAAGGAGGATCACAAGTTCAACTTTTTCTCAAAACTAAAAAATGTTTTAAAAAGAGCTAGGGTTATAGTTCAGTGACTCCCATAAGCAAGCATCGTGCCTATTGGTACAGAAAGCATTGGTTTTCCTAGTCACAAATGCTTTCTATATAAGACAACCACCATGGCCTAGGGACACCCATCCATGACTTCAAAGAAAGTACTACAAATTGATATCAGGGCCTCACACCCGCTACAAAAACTTTCTATTGCTGAGCTCCACCCTCATGTATTTTTTATTTTATGTCAAGTCAGAGTCTCACTAAGTTGACCAGGCTGACTTCAAACTTGCAGTCCTCTGCCTTAACCTGCCAAGTAGCTGGGGTTACAGGCATGCACCACTATGCCCAGGCTCAAATAAATTTTTAAGGTCTGTAGAAAATGATAAATATATATTTTGGCATTTATTTGATATACTTAGAGTAAGTTCTAAACAGCCATTGTGGTAAAACAAACTTTGAAATATCAGAGGTTTTTAAAAATATTTCTAGTAAAACTTTTAAATTACCTGCATTAGTCAGGCACTTAGCCAATTTGTTTTTATTCATTTTATTTTGGTTTGAACTAAATCTACCATGAATATGATTTTTTTCCAGTAGCATTGCATTATGTAAGACCAAACCAGCAAGACTACATTCTATTAAGAGACAATTTACATCAGAAAAAAACACTCCAAACTATACAGTAAATATATTTACTTGTAATTTACTTATTCATTATAAAATATTCTGTTGTAATAAAGGTATGTTCACCTGCAAAAATTTAGAGTCATGCCTTTTAGATAGTGAAAAATACTAAATCAACATGATAACCTTTTAGAGAAAAATTACATTTTATAGTTTATTATTTTTGAGGTTTTCAAAAATGCTATAAAATGACTCAGATGAGAAAAAATGTACTGTGCATTACTTCTAAATCACCATAAACCTTGAATATAGTACATGAGCCTGACTCTCCTTTTAAGTAGACGCATTACACTTCTCTTTAATAAATCTTAGTGCACTGCGAGTAGATTTAACTAGATGAACTTATTCTGTCAGAGCTTAATAAATAGGATTATAGCAGAAAATCTATGTGTTTTCTAATTTATGGCTCCACTCTTAGTATTTAAAAGAAAGGGAAAAAATTGGATTGGAGTGCTTAGAAAGGCTAACACTTGTGCTGCAGCCACATCATCACTAATAAGAGATTTCCCTTGTTTAGACGTTATTTAGCTCAGGATAAAAGATGAAAAGCAAGCTGCAGAACGTTTAGAGTAGGCTTATGAGAAATGACAGTGTATTCAGTGTTTAAAATTGCTAATGTTCCTTTCTCCTCTTCCTGACAATAAGTTTTTCAAAGTAGATGCATTAATTGCAAGCTGCGAGGAGGCTCTTCCGAGGATTCTGGGACTGCTTTGTTGCTCAGCAATTAATCATTCTGGAAAGTAGTTGGAGGTCCTGCTCTCATATGCTACTCCATATGTATGAATTTGAAGAAAAGAATTGAAGATTTGTAAAACTCTTTTAATAATCAGGAGGCCTCTTTCTGTTACTTATATACTCTATGTCAGGTGAAGATTTAAAAGTGTAACCACAACTTACTCAATTAAGATACTAACTCATACAGGGGGAACAATGAACTCTTGACTCAAGTCCATCTTGCCCATTTAGAAATAACTTCATACTACATGTTATGCACCCTGGATGTCATGGATGGAGCAGCTTTTCCTCCACCCTGCCCCTCTCCCATCCTGTCTCTATTTCATGGATCCAGCTAATGCTGAACTGAAACTGCTTTAAATTGTGGGTATCAAGTATTTTGTCCTAGCAACCGAAAAGTGACATACTTTATCACCAGAGAAGTTGGGTTATTGCTGTGACTGTAATGGGGATCATATATGATTTAAAATTGGAATTGGTTTTGGCTTGGAGTTTAGAAAAGTTTGGAGATGATTGCTACTGAAGCCATAGGATGCTGTAGGCTAGGCTGGTGAAAACGTAGAAGTCCAGAATGCTGATAGATACATAGACAGCAAAGGTTGTCTCAGTTGGGAGCAATGATTCCACTGGCAGTTGAACTTGAGTCCATGTGTGTTATGCTCTGGCAGAAAGTGTATCTATATTTTTCCTCTGTCTTGAACTTTTTATAGGGCTGTGATTAATAGTGATATAATAATTAATTTAGCAGAGAAATTTTCAAAGCATCCAAACACTCAGGCTGTTGGCATGAATACTGCAGGCTGCTTTAGCCATATCTACAATAAAAATACAGAGAAAGTAGTAGAGCTCAATGATTTTAAAAGTTTAGAATTTGACCAGAAAAGAAATACCTACAAAGCTGAGATAATGAGGAACATGGTTTTTGGAAAATTAGCATTTTTAAAAGCCAAGTATATTCTATATCAAGACAATAGAAGAAATGCCTTGAGGGCATTTCGGGAATCAGGAAGACATCACCTTCACAGAAGTATAAGATTTTCATTTGAGAAGAGAACCACTGGAGCACATACTACAAAAATGTCACCTGAAGAATTGGTTCCCCAGGCTTCACTTCATAGTACACAGCCATTCAGGATCTTGGGGGCCTCTGGAGCCACACTGTTTATGCTAGGCTACTACACAAGCCAGCAACAGAACTTAACATCATCCATTAAGTGCTGGTTTTCTAGGACAGCAGAATGCAAGAGTTATGGAATCTTCCAACAAGATTTCAGAGGAAGGCCTGGGAGGCCAGGAAGTATGCTCCTGAAAGAGTAATATGTGGAGATAAGAGAGTAAAGCCAAATGCAATGGAGATCTCAGAAAATCACCCTAAGTCGAGTTTGTAGATGCCAGGTACATGCAACTTGGGCTGAGAAAAGCCCAAGGCGATAAGTGGAGCAACCCCAAGACAGAGGCCATGAAATCTGCAACCAGCAATTGCCTTGTAGTCGAGACTCCTAAGCCTTTTGGAGCTCACTCATAACCCCACCTTGCCTCTGGTGTTAGATATAGAATTATAGAATGTAACATTTGTCTATGGGGTTTTGGACTTGCTTTGGTCTCATTTCTTCTTCTTAATTTTTTTGTCTCATTTCTTTCTATTCCCTTATTTCTCCCTTCGGAAATGGGAATGCTCACCCTGTGCCATTGTATGTTGGAACTATTTATTCTGAATTTTACAGCAGTTCATGGCTAAGCATTTGCCTTTGGGTCTCAGAGGACATTTTGGACTTTTACTTTTCTGCAATACTGGAACTATTAAGACTTTGTCATGGACTAAATGCATTTCACATAGTAAGATTGGCCATGGTTGGAATGTTAGAAACCTAAAATATTCCCCCAAATTTCATAGCTGCTCACTGCTCTGTCCCTTGGTTGTCATGGACTAAGCCTCATGCACCCTGGGCGTCCTATTTCTGTCTTGAACCCATCTGTGAACTGACTCTGTGAGCCAAAATAAATCTCTTCTTTTTTTAAGTTGTGAGTACTGGATATTTTGTCTTATCAATGAGACAGTGACTGACAGTGTTTCAATGAAGGTGGGAACCAACCGGGATTGTAGAATTATCCTTTATTCATTTTTCAAAATTGGCAGTTAAAGTACAAAAAAATACAATAATAGTGTAAATGTCGCTATGACCACTGTCCTCTTGAAGAATTACTTCTTTCCAAAGAATTGTGCACAAATGGTAATGCTACATTGAATTAAAAAATGATTTCTCCCACAAAAAAGACTTAGATTCTTATTTAAATTCTCTTAAAAAGAGAGTAATGATTGTTTTAGATACTACACCTATCATCACATTTCTGAGCAATCATTCACAATGATTTTCCCTATAATAAGGTAATAATATGCCTTTGTTTAATATGTGTGATACTTCCAACTTCAGATAAACCTTGTTAATACCACATTCCTCAAAAGGCATAACAAATAGCATAATTGTAGCGAGCCCTGATTTTTCTGCTACCTGTATAGGCGAAAATCAAAACCACTATTAAAACTTTTTCAAATGAAGTACTTTATTACCATGTCACATGCCTGAACACCTCTCAAACACACTAACAATGCAAGTAAGACAGCTATGAAGTCATTATAAACTACTCAAAGCCCCACAGGTCATCTGCTTCACATCCACTTATTGGCTCTTAGCTGATGTAGTATTAGGAGGTGGAGCCTGGTTAGTGGAGTCAGCTACTGAGATTGTGGCCTGGAAGCATCTCTCCTCCCCAGCTCCTCCTTTCACCATCTGATTTCTAGCTCTCACAGTGTAAGGAGCTTTCTTCCTTCCAGATCCTTCCAGCATGCTGTTCCTGCCTTGGAACCTATTGATCATGAACTGAAAGTGTAAACCAAAATAAATCTGCCTTCTTTAAACTCTGTGTGACAAGTATTTGGACTCAATGCGGACAAGCAATTAAGACAACCTGCATTGGCATATGCTGAGACTGTACAGGAATCTAGCATCTTAGACAATAAGCTCTTTGAGGTCGCAGTCCATGTCTCAGTTCATCACTGACTTTCTGCCTTGCAGTATAATGTGTAGGATCTATGTACTGAATAATATGGTGCAACATGTTGACTAAGTATATGACTCCTAGTGACTGCTAGAAAACTCTGACTGTGTGGAGTCAAATACATGATTTCCTTCTAGGCTAATGAAGGATCCTCTTCTTGGTACTAATCATTCTAAATTGGATGACCTGCCCTTATCTCTTCCAGTTGAAGTCTACTGATAATTTCCTGGTTTAAATAGTAAAAACAATAAAATCCTCATGAACTGACTTCTAAAGAACTCCTGCCTTTATTCAATAAGGTTCTATAGATGGACGTGAACTTATCATGACTTCTCTTTTGAGTTCTGTGATCCCATAGCATTCTCTCTTTTTGCTTTAATAGGGATTTACTCCCTTATTTTAAATAAGAAAGAGATATGCCTTGCTCATTTTATTTCTGAAAAGAGACTTTCAAGCTGGGATTTAAATTAAAAATCAATTCTGGCATTGGATAAAAATAATAGCATTATAAAAATTTTTGAGAAATATTGTTAAATCTATTTCCTAGATGACATTATTAAAAACAAAACAAAAAACACCAACAAATTTATAAAGAAGCTTTCCTTTCTTGCTAATTTCTTACGGCCTTGAATTAACCACTAGCAGAATATTTCTTTTGCCAGTGGTTCAGCAGTAGAGCTATAACAACTTACCTGAAAAATTAACTACCTCAGAGTCTCTAAATCAGATACTGCTTCCCTCAGCAATTTCTTGAAAGCTGCAAATGTTAAGATTTATCTCTGATGGTCATACAAATTCCTGTTTCAAATTTTGAGAAGGAAAGGATTAGAACACCCTTTTCCTTAAGTACAACTATAACTTGATTTCTGTCTTCATCCATCTCTAATGCCTCAAACAGCTCATTGCTCATAGAACCAAACACAAAATTGGGCCAGTTTGCTACAGGGGCATTGATCATTTACGAATATTACCTACCATTTTTGTTCTTCTTACTTCAGGTCTTCTTGTCATGATCTTCTGAGATTTAATCACATTCACAACAAAAACTTCATATTTCTCTTTTACTTCCTTGAAGCTATAATTTTAGTCTTTTGTTATCTACAGAATTTACTCAAAATGATGTCTTTTTGCTCTTTAGGAACTTATACTTTTCCTTTGTAATAATGATGGCTAGAACACTTGAATTACCATGCTCCTAAAGCAGATTTCATTTCTTTTTCTTTCTTATCTCTATCTTTGTGGGATCATACTTATAATCAATACTTTGCATATAGTGCTGATGATGGTTAGATTGGCTTGAGGGCTTACATACAATATATTTTCTCAAAGTAGGGTCTTTGGGCTTCCACCAGGCTTTTGGGATCTAGGGTACTAAACTTTAAGTATAGTAATAGCCTATCAGAGGGTTCAATGTAATCATAGGCTATGACCTACCAATCATCCTATGCATATCTTTTGCAAAAATATATCAATTCATCACCATGATCCTACTTCAATACTATTATTTGTACTTTATAGGAAAGACAAAAAAACTAAGTGACTTTTACAAAGCATTTAGATAGTCAAATCCGAGGCTATTTTACTAAGTTCATTTTAGAACCCAACATCCTGCCTAATGACCTACAGATATTTCCTACTCATCCTTCTCCCACCCTGTAATACAAGTCATATCCATTCATTAACCTTGAAACCACAGTGAAACAGAAATATTATACACTAGAGCTCTCAAGCCTCAATATGTAAGAATTGCCCAAAGTGCAGATTAAACATAAGGACATGTGAGCACTCTCCCAGAAACTCTGATGTGGTGCTTCACACTGGAGCTTACAAATCTGTACTGTGACAAACATACCATGTGATCATAATATAGGTGGTTGGAACCTCACACTTTTCATAAAAATCAACCTAATTTCTATTTAAGTCCACTAGGCAGCAGTTAAATTTGCTTCATGTTAAAATGCTTTCCATTTTCCATTAATTTAAGAAATACAGTTTTGGAATTTGTTGAGTTTATTTGTTCTATGGTTTTGTGGAGGATTTTGATGAATGGCGTATCTTGTTTATTAAAATCATGCCGCCATCAGAGTATGAATCAAAATCAAGATATTTATCATAATTTGTTACCTACTATGCAAATCTACAATGTCTAACTTGCTTTTTAAATTCCAACTGCTTTGTTCAATTTTCCCAACTCATGTTAATACCTTGTCCCTTCTAGTTAGGGGTTTGTTCATAATAATTGAAATTTATTATCACTATTGCTTAGTTAGCATTGAAATCAATGAACATAACTATCCTGACCTTTGCAAGGTTCTGTGCCCTGCTGGATGGAAAACTTGACAGATTATTGCCTGAAAACACAATTTTGTCTTGTAAAAGTAATAGGAAAACATATAAATTTACGTTTAGAAACACTTACCTATAGCTACAAATTGATGCCTTCTTGTGGTTGAAACTATTTGCAAGTACATAAATAGTAATTTTGTTTACCCCAATAATCATTCAGGGTTCTCTTTCCCTTAAAACTTTATATTTGAATTCAACAATCAACACCATGTCCTCAAAAGTTCAGAATTCCCTCTCTGTGATTTCTCTTATTGACCTTATTTCTTCAGTTTTTATCTCAGAAAAGAAGTTCTGTCCTATCCATTAGTCCACAAAATATCCAATCACAGGATTTTTCAGACTGTGGTAAATTTACTAAAATTTATAAGCATTATGGGTGGAAATGAGATTATGTTCTTTGCAGCCTTCTAACATGTAGGGTTTCTGGGCCCCTTGTGCTTTTATGCCTAGCTCTGTTCCAGAGCCCACACTCCCCATATGATTGCCACACATACTGCCACAACCCTTCAGGATAATAATGCTATTTACTCCCAGGGTGCTCTTTACAGCTAGATAGGCCCAACCACTGAAATTCTGCACTTAAAACTTTCTCCGTTTCAGTCACATAGACCACACCCAATAAAGGATACAATGGTGAACTATCTAAAGTGTAACTATAAATTCAGAGATCATTAATCAATAAATATTATTTATACATCTATAATTTTAATTAAACCAAGAGGCAATAGTAACTACGTGATCAATTTTAGTTTGTACTATCTGGTACAAGTTATTTACTATTTGTCCATGTGGGCCTTCAGCACCAAAAAGTGATGACATATTTGTCCTCTAATAGTGAAGTAGTCACTCAAGAAAGGACCCTTAGGACACTCACAACAGATCTACATTTAACTAATTCATATATTCAATTTGTAGACTCAATTTTATTATGTGCATGCATAAGAGCTCTTCAAAACTTTATAGGTAGAGAAAGCAGTAGCTTAGAGGAGAATCTATACCCCAAGACAAATAAAACCAGGAGCCTAACAGCAGGAAGGTCTGAAGCAGAAAGTCTAAAAACACAGTAAACTCTGGCTATTAAACATAAACAAGTCCCAAATCTCCTTGTATTACACTGTGCTACCTCTTTAGATTTTGAGTTTTTATATTCTACCACACACTCCACAAACAAAATGAATAATTTAATATTTGATATCAAATATTTTTATGGGCATCTAGACTTGGTTTCTCTTTCTCTTTTTGTATAGTGTGTT
>PVKN010034626.1:0-11793 GCA_004027915.1 Capromys pilorides
ACTTTTAGAATGACTTTATTCAGCCTTTAAAAATAGTTTTTGGTATTTGCATTAAAATGATACTAAATGCTTTTTGTAATATTTGGCCTATCAATCTAAGAATAAAGTATATGGTTTTATTGGTTCAATTTTTCAGTAAACGTTAAAGTTGCATTATTATTTCTTAATATTCTTACACATTTCTTGGTAAATTTATTCCTAGGCTATAAATCCCTTTTGGTGCCACTGCAAATGTAGATTTTGTCATTTTTTGTATGTATAATATTTGTATATATAGAATCATTTTTTCAGTTTTTTAAGTAGGCAATCATTTTGATAATAAAGGTTTTAACTATTTCCATTTGACATCTCTCATTTTTTTTTCTGTTGGCTAATTGTGATGGTTTCTTCTTCCAGTACATAAGTTATAATTATCTTGACATAGTTTTGTAGAAATGCCTTCCTTTAAGCATGGTTGTAACTTTGGGGCTGAGATAGATTTATTTTATTCTGTGAAGAGAATATACACCTTTGTTCCTTTTACTTCAGTATAATAGTTGTTCAGTGATTTTTTTTTTTTTTTGAAAAAAAATTGGTGGCTATACATAGAATTCTATCCTTGTCTCTTTAGCTCTAATAATGTGAATTATATTAATAAAATGTGTTTCGAGGTCCTGGAATTTCTGCAGAGCATTCAAGTGTTATTTGATGCATAAAAGATTTATAATTATAGCCTCATAGTGAGCTGTGCTCTTAGCTTTAAGGAAAGCACTTTTATACATTATGCACTGCTTTATTAAAAATAACTATTTATTTATTTATTTACCTATTTATTTATGTATGTTATGGCCAGCTCAGCCTGCCCTGGGGGTGGGGCTGACACACCATGTGGTGCCAGGGGTTGAACCACGGTTCCTGCGGTTGCCTAAGCATTGCCTAAGCAGGCGCTTTAGACCACTGGGCTATCTCGCTGGCCCACTGCTTTTTCATCTGAATTCCGTCTCTCTTTTTAAAAAATATATCCTCAGATTTTTTTTTTAAAAAATGTATTTGGTACAGGGTCTTACTACACAGCTTGGATTTGTTGTGCTCCTTCTGTTTTAGCCTCCCCAGCACTGGGATTACAGGCCTGTGCCACTACAGGCTGGCTCAGCACGCCCAGGGGCACATCTGGGGCTGGGGCCGGCATGGCATGCAGTGCCAGGGATCATACCCTGGTCCCTGCCCTTGCCTAAGCAGTCGCTGAGTCTGCTGAGCTATCTCTGGTCCCCCACCCTTCTTCTGAAATTAAGATCTTGATCTTGTCTGTATTTTGAAGCATATTTGCTTGCTTTCAATCTTTCCAGATCAGCAGCTTAAAAAAAGTCTATATTTTTTCTCCCTGTGTATATGTACTTTTTGATATTAACAAAGTTCTGCATGTTTTATTCTAGCACCTTTTACTATTTTGGATAGTGCACTTTCTATTAGTTCCATATCCTTCCGTGTTAAAAATGAGACTGTGTTTTCCCAAACAGATTTTATTGGACAGTATTACCTTTCTTACTCTTTATATTGTTGCATGCTGTCTATTTCTGCTACCTGGTTACTTGCCTCTAACTGGTACCTGTCACCTCTGTTAGGAGCCAATTCACGTCTTCTCCCTTTGCTTCCCAATTTTGAGTAGTCCTTTAACTTCCCTAACATGGAGGAGGCATAGAACATTTGCCCTCGGCCCTGGTGCTCTATTATGGATATACTGGAGTCTGCGTTCTGTAGTTAAGTACAGTCATTGTGGGTCAGCAATCCGGGTACAGCCCCAGGCACCCCACAACTGAGTCCTCACTAATGTCTGATTCGTGCTACCTGGGTTCTGGACGCCACACTGAGGACTGCTCCCCAGGACAGTGTGTGACTCGGAAAGGGAAAAGACAGCCAGAGACAAGAGTCTGTAACAAGCAGTTCGTTGATTTGGAAAGTAATTTCAGAAAGTGAGAATGAGGGGCCCCCACCACCCCATGGGTGCCTTAGTTAGTAGACCCAGCCCTGAGCTCAAGAGAGCGCTCTGCAGCCCCTACGAGGGAGGACTGGGAGGGATCTTTCTGGAAGACAGGAAAGTACTCATTCAGACCCCCAGGGCCGCCTTAGCCTCCTCGCTTCCTGGCAGAGAATCTCAGACGGCTGGGTGCGCTCCCTTTTGGAGTGAGCTTGTGTCTTCACAGCACGCTTCGTAATCTACACACACATTACTGGCCACAGAGGTAGCGGATCAGCGGGGAGGCCAAGCTGCCTGACGCACGTCAGTTATCTGAAACTGGGACTTCAATTTTCTCTTTTTGACCAGAGTATTAAAATTGCTTCATATTTCTGATTCGTTTCAAATTGTATTTTACTGTGGTGCTGCATTGTTAATTTCTGATTTCATTTTTACAATCACAGCAGGGCAGACAGAATTGTTGTTGTTGGAGACTGATTGTGACTCTATTCCGGGCTTAGAATATGATGACGTTTTGTAAAGTTTTCCATGAATACATGAAAACAGGAGTAGTAACAGGAGTAGAGGATAAATTTCGTAGTTATTTTCTATCACAGTCTTTTTGTTCAATTCTTCCTATTCTACTCTCTGTCCCTTTGCTCATTTAAGGATTGGGAGCGTTAGACTGTGATTTTGTCCTTCTCATGCAGGCCTGTAATGTATTTTCATTACTGCTAATGCCCCTATTTCAGAGGTCTGGAGGTTGTTAATTACCCACAGCTTTCTTCTTTTCGGTTTGTAAACTAATTAAGAAAGATACTTGGAAATCTGTTTGGAATGGAATATGAGCTTCATTGCACGCCAAACCAAACTGGAAAATTTAGCTTGTATTTCTAGTCAAAGCAGATTTTCTAGTACTCACATGAGCCGTAAGTGGAAGTAGCTAGGCCGGGAAGAGGTGGCGGCCCCAAATTTCCAAGTAGTGGGTGCCAGCATGAGCGAGGGAGGCCAGCTTTGAGCTTCTGTCTACTCAGCAAATGCACAGCTTATGGCGCATCTCAGGGCTGCGGCCTGGGAGGAGCTGAATTTCTCCAAAGCCAGATGTTAATGTGACTGTCCTGCGACACACAGGGAGGTCTCTGTGCAGTGCCCATGTTTTCAGGTAGATGACTCTGAGAGCCAGCGGGAGTCTATGAATGCACTGAGTTGTGTTTCTGATTTGATTGGTCAAGTACGTTCTCCCTGGGTCTATGGGGAGCTCTCCTGCCCTGTGGGCCCCGCCCCTGCAGGCTCCGCCCCCCACAGGCTCTCAGTAGGGCCAGCACTCTGGCGGGAGCCCTGGGATTCCCATGTCTTTTTCCCTTGTCCTGATGTCATCATTTTTGCAACGTCTACTTTGATCTAAAGCGGTGCTCCTGCCTTGAGTTGTATTTGGATGCTAATATCAATATTCTCTATTGATATTGGTTTCCATTTCTCATTTTTATATAGCCCTTGATTTTCTCTATATTTTCTGTATCATATTTGATTGATTCTCATGAAGACATATCTAGGTTTCTTGAAAAGCCAATATTAGTACTTTTTATATCTATAATTAACACTACTAAGTTTTATTTAATAGTGGCTACTATTAAGATTTCTTGACATTTTCTCTATTAGGTTTTCTTTTGTATTGATTGAAAAATTATTCTCCTTTTTTAAAATTAATGTATTTATTACAAGGTCTCACTATCCAGCTCGGACTTGTTGTAGTGATCCTCCTGTTTTTAGCCTCCCCAGTGCTGGGAGTACACGAGTATACCACCATGCTTGGGCGCTGGCTCAGCGTGCCTGGGGACAGGGCTGGTGTGGTGTGTGGTACTAAGGATTAAATTCTGGTCCCTGCATCTGCCTAAGGAGGCACTTTAGTCTGCTGAGCTCTCTCGCAGGCCCTGATTTAAAAATTATTAACTGTACAGCCTTTTTACCAAGATGGTGCTGAAGGTGAAGAAGGAAGCCCCTGCCCCTCCCAAAGCTGAAGCCAAAGCAAAAGCTTTGAAGGCCAAGAAGGCCGGGCTGAAAGGCATCCACAGCCACAAAGAGAAGACACGAACATCACTCACCTTCCACTGTCCCAAGACACGGAGCTCCGGAGGCAGCCCAAATACCCTCGGAAGAGAGCCCCAGGAGAAACCCGCTTGGCCACTGCGCCATCATCAAGGTCCCCCTGACCACAGAGTCGGCTATGAAAATGATCAAGGACAGCAACACACTCGTGGTCATTGTGGATGTCAAAGCCGATAAGCACCAGATCACGCAAGCTGTAAAGAAGCTCTGTGACATCGGCGTTGCCAAGGTCAGTACCCTAATCAGGCCTGATGGAGAGAAGAGGACATATGTGTGACTGGCTCCCGAGTATGATGTATTGGATGTTGCCAACAAAATCGGGATTATCTCAACTGAGTCCAGCTGGCTAATTCTAAATATATAGATTTTTCCCTAGTAAAAAATAAATAAATAAAATTATTCATTCTAATATGTTTATATTACCCTGGCATTAAATATTTATTTTATTTCCTACATGTTTCTAGTAGGGTCAAAAATGCACCAAACCCACTGACCTCTTTAGTATAAGATATAGAAATTAGCATATACCTACTTCACTCTTTTCTAACATCTTAGTATTGGTTGAAACCTTAGAGTTTTAATTCATGTTATTATTATATTGTTTATGTTGTACTACATTGAATACAAACATTACCAATTACCGTTCTACCGCATTGCATTAGTTCCTCTGCTTACTGACTTTTCTTCTGCTTTTGCTACGAAAATTTCAATTTTTCCTTTGAAGTGTCAAACGTTTTCTCGGTAAGTCATCCTGACACTATACCATCACGACCATCATTCTAAAGCAAATTTAGGAAATATTAAGGTAAACAAAATCAAGCATGCTCTAGTAGTTTTCTTGGAGTGTACTAGGAGATCACCAATTATGAATTTTAAGAGCCCGCATCATTTTCCAATTCTCTTTCTAGTTTTATAGAGAATAACCAGTCTTAAGTTTCCAAACTGTAGTAACTTCTCTGCCAATTCCTTCTTTCTGGTGAAATCAAGACATCAGCAGGATGCTTGCTAGGGGTCTCTTATGTCCCATGGTGCATGGTGTATCACTTGGAGCTTACTGGGTGAAACGGAACTCATGCTGGGTATTTTAAACACAAAGGATTTCAGCCTGAGAGCGAGGTGCTTATGACATTAGAGGAACTGGAAGAGCAGGCTCCAGGTGGGGCTTCCTGGGAGAACGCCCTGATGCTGGACGGCTGGGAACTCTCAGAGATCCCCTTCCTGTGCCTCAATCAGGGGTCCACTTGACTTCACGCGGCAGAGTCACAGCCAATGCAGAGCACAGCTCTAGTTCAGGGTACAGAAAGCCGGCACCACAAACCCGCCTTCACTACAGTTTTGGGGCTCTGGAGCTCAGAATCTGGTTCTTGCTACCCCTACAGCTGTGGGATTCTACATTTGGGGGTCTTCTCCATCCTGTGTGCCCCACACAAATGGTGCTACCAGAACCCGTCTAAACACACCCAGCAAATGCACATTCTAGCTTTGGGTTTGATGCTCAGAGATATTCTGGTCTTCCCACTGGCAAGTGCCTGGCCTGCAGGGCTAACTCATCAGACACCACTTCTCAGACTCTGGGTTCTCTTCTTTCTCAGGGATCATTACCTTATCCTTTGCAGTAATAACAGTTCTCAGTGATCAGAAATAATTCTCCTCCTCCTCTTCCCCCTCCTCTTCTTCCTGCTTCTCTTCCTCTTGTTCCTCCTCTTCTTTCTTCTTCCCCTCCCTCCTTCCCCCTTCCCTCCCCCTTCTCTTCTCCCTTACCCTCCCCCTCTTCCTCCTCCTTTGCTACATAGCTCAAACTCACAGTGATCTTTCTGTTTCAGCCCCTCCAGCACTGCAATTCCAGGTGTGCGCCACCATGCTGGTTCTCAGTGGCCAGCTCAGTGCATCTGGGGGTGGGGCTGGCACAACATGTGGCATAAGGGATCCAATCCACGTCATTGAGCTTGCCAGGCAGATCACCAAGCTATCCCCATGGCCCCAGTAACTCACTTTTGTTAGCTGGTATATTTAGGGGTCATCACCTATGCCTGGGCCTAGGAAGAACTATGAGCCCCTGAAATGACTGTTAGAGTTCTACCAGGGTCTGCTTTACCCGAAAAACTATCTAGGCAGACAGAATGAGCTAATGAGATACTCACCAGGCTGTTGCTTAAGCTGGCCCAAGAATGTCAGGCCCTCGGAAACAGCTCTGGCCTATTGTGCTCACATGGGCCAGAAATTCAAGAAGGCTTTGGGTGCTGTCTCCCTTTGAGCTCTTATGTGAGAGACTGTTCATTAGGAATGACATCCTAGAGGAGAGGTAACTGGGTGAGATTTGAGGCAAGAGAGAGCCTTAGTCTAGTTCCAGCCTGAGGTGAGCCAACTCTGGACCTACGCCACCTAGCAATCGACCTCTCTTTTGCCCCCAAGAGCCCTGATTCTAGTAAACACCTTGGATATGCAGGCAGGGCATAACCAAATCCAACAGAAGGGACCCTGCACAGTGATCCTTTCCACTCAAGCTGAAGTTAAAGTCATGGGGTGTGATACCTGGATTCACCAACACTGCGCTGCTTCTGGAGGGGTGGAGAGTGACATCTTTCCACTGCAGTCTGAGGCAACACCCAACTCTGAGCATCCTTGTGGACCTGTGGGTTACAGAAGACAATGCAATGCGTGATTCCACTGCTGTCCTCCCTTGGTGCCGGGAGGCCTGCTGATGCGGAAGGCTTCGGCTGCGCTCTCCTGTGGCTGCACCTGGTTTGGTGGGCTGTTACCCCCCTCACTGTGTGTTTTTGTTCTCTCGCCAACTCCCACGTGGCTGGAATGCTGTTCATTGTCCTGATCCTGATGGCTGAGGCAGCAGCCACAGGATACTCTCATTGTTGGCTTTGCTGTTGGGATTGTTATGGTGCATATTTAGTTGTCCCCCGAAAACCTCATGTAGGTCATGGGATAGACTTCTAGAGTTTGTGATTAACTCATGATCCACTGAGATTACGTGTGTGAGTGCTGCTGAGATTATGGGTGGAGCGCTGCTGGGATTATGGGTGTGAGTGTCACACCCAGCCTGGGGCGGAGAGCCTGAATGTGACTTAAGGGAGACAGACTTGCTTTCCGTCATTGTTGCTGCCACTCCTCCTCCATTTAACTCTTACTGTTTTACAGTTTCCCACCACCATGAACTGCTTCCCCCTGCAATGTGCAAGTCTGCCTTGGAGCCAGCCCACCCCAGTATGGACTGAAGCCTCCATACGCTGCCATGTGAGTAAACCTTCCCTTCCTTAATTTTGAATGTCAGGTATTTTGCTCCAGCAACAAGAGAAAAGTGACTAAGATAGGGGTCCAGCTCCACCTCTCAGCCTCCACTCTCACAGACCCTGTTAGTTAAAGATCCAGAAGTATTTCTCACCGGAAAGTTCTTGAACTTCTCTGATTCTCTTAGACCTTATCATCCTCCTCCCACAGGAAGATGAACAAGAGTAAATGTCAAAGGGCTGGCCTGATAGCTCAGTGGACTAAAGCGCCTGCTTAGGCAGAGCTCAGCAGCCGGGATTCGATCCCCCATGTGCCTTGCTGGCCCCACCCCTGAGGCACACTGAGACGGTGATTGAGACTGGGCATGGTGGCGCACATCTGTAATCCCAGCACTTGGGAGGCTGAAAACAGGAGGATCACTATGAGTCTGATCTACATAGTAAGATCCTATAGACACTGTAGACCCTGTCCTAAACACAGAAAAAGAAAGAATAAATGTCAAAACCTATCTATGGAGGAAACCCCAGTGTGTGTCCACTAATCTAGACCCCCACCCCCAGAGGGCCACTTGTAGTCCAGTTCTGATCATAAGAGCGTCTCTCCCTTGTGATAATCCTGACAAGGCCCCTTCCATGTGCTATGGCTCTGGAGTTTTGTGTTCAGTTCCCTCTACCACCTGTATTTGTCATCCAACACAACATGGATGGCCTTTCCTCCTCCATGGCACCAAAATTCCAGCCCTCTAAGGCAGTCAAGCACAATATGCTCTGGGAGCAAACTCTTGCAGCATCTCCTCTCTCCCTCAGGTCATTCAAAGACCAGCTATGCTTTTGAATCAAGGTTTCAAAGATGGTCCTGAATAGATGGGCCAACAAAAGTGGGGCAGCATGATTGTACAGCTGAAGTAAAGGAGGGCAATTACAGCTTCACAGCTTAACAACATAGGCCCGGATCCACTGTCCCCGTTGAAGATAGCTCTTTTATAGAATGCAGGGAAATAGGCCCTGGGAACTTGAGTGTCTGGATCCCTGGTCCTGCAGAGAAAGTTGACGTCTAATCCAGCTCTGAGCAAGGCAAGAAGGCTGTCAACCAATCCTCCGTAGAAGAAACCTACCAACAATTTAAAATAGAAGGGGACCCACCACCAAGACCCCATGGATAAAATAGCCTAGAACTTCTTGTGTTGGGCATAAATGCCCTGATCGACCTCTTCAGTAGATCAGCTTACTCAGTGGTTGCCAACTGAGTACAGACGTAGACTCTCACAGCAGCTATTGCAGCAGTGTCTTGGGCAAAGGGCAGCAACTTTGGGGACCTACAGTGGTCCTGGACTCACCGGTGGGCATGGCCTTGGACCACCAACATGTTTTAGAGTAGACACTAGCTCACCACGGGGTCTCTGTGCTGTTCTGAATGATGTATTCTATACTTACATTAACAGTTGCCAACAGGTAGAGATCCATCTTAGAAAGGGCCAAAGAGCTCCAGGAACAGAGGGCTGTGGAGCCCCTGGCATCCCTGACTTTCTCCCAGATGAAAGCCTAGCTGGCCTCTGTGTCCACCTGGCTTCTCCCTGGCCTGGGACCCTGGATTGCTATATTGTTACTGTGCATCTTTAGTCCCTGTGTGCTTAACCGCCTCGCTTGATTCATTCCAGAGCACATTGGTGCTACAGAAAGGCAGATGGCCCTCTGGATGAAGGCAGCCACGGGGATTCCTCCCTCCTCCTACCTGGGCCTGCTAGCTTAGTTAGTCTAGTTCCAGCCTGAGATGAGCCAACTCTGGACCTACGCCACCTAGCTATCAGTCTCTCTTTTGCCCCCAAGAGCCCTGATTCTAGTAAAGACCCTGGAACATCCATGTCACCAGCAGATGTCCCCTTCTCAGCCTGAAGTAGCCAGAGAGATCACCAGCCCTCGTGCCAACAGCCCTTGGATGGTCGTTTTCAGAGGGCAGCATCTAGGGCCTGTTGGGACCTTTAGGTGAGGTTAGGGCAAGGAGCTGGTTAGGGCGCCGGTCCCCTTTAGGAGGTAGGAATGACATAGTCTCTACATAACAACAGCAGCTGAGCTGATAGCCCGCGGGACATGCGCCTCTGCTGACATTAGGCTCCTGCTTTTTTACTGGCAAATTTTAGATACATAATGATAACACTCACCATAGGAGATTTTTACCAGTGCATCCCACTGCTTTTTTTTTTTTTTCCCCTCTTAGCACCTTTTCCACGATTTTCAAAAACTTAGTTTCCATTTTATCCTTGTGTTCTTTTTTTCTCCTTTCATTCATTTCTCTCCCCCTCCACTCCCTGTTCCCCTTCTGAACATTTTCTTTCCATTTCTCAATGTCCATAAATGTTTTGGCCCTTATTTACCCTTTTGCATTCTCACACCAGAGAAAGTGTGTCCAACTTATTTCACTGAAGAGCATGACCTCAAGGTCCTTCTGTTTATCTAGAAGTATCTCAAGCTTATCCTTATTTGTGGCAGAGCAGTACTCTGCAGTATTGAAAACTATGCCTTCTTTATCTGTTCACTGATTGATGGGCACGTGGGTTGTTTCCAAGATTTATCTTTACAAACTGTGCTTCTACTAAACATAGGTGTGCATATATCACCATGGCATGATGTTTTAAACTTTATTTATTTATGTTATGGCTGGCTCAGCCTGCCTTGCGGGTGGGGTGGTGCAGCATGTGGTGCAGGGGATTGAACCGCAGTCCCTGAGGTTGCCTAAGCAGGTGCTTTAGACCGCTGAGCTATCCTGCCAGCCCTGGCGTGATGTTTTAATTCTTTTGGGAAGATACTAAGAAAGCGAGTGGCTGAGTTGAATGAAACTTCTAATCCTAGTCTTTTGAGGAATCTTCAGACTGATTTCTACCTTCAATCTCACTTTTTAGAATGCTGTAGATTTCAATGTAGAGGTCTCTTACCTTCCTCATCAAAATGATTCCTAGGCATTTCTTTTTTTAGATGCTTTTATTGTATTGTTTGTATTCTTTCATTTTTTTGGATGCTTCTGTGGTTTTATTGTATTGCACAGTTTCACAAATTTCTCTTTCAGTGAGTTTTTTTTAATTTCTGTAAAGGAAGGACATTGGTTTTTGAGTGCTGACTTTGCATGCTGTGGAATTTTGTTAATAAAAATCTAAAAGTCTTTTTGTTGAAATTTTAGGGTCTTTTATGTGGAGAAATATATAGCACCATCTGAAAATTGGGCCATCTGTGTATTTGTATTGTTGTAATGATGTATTTCTATGCTTTATATCATCTATAAATGATGGTAATTTAATTCGTTCCTTTCATATCTTTATTTCTTCTCTATTTGCGCTATTATTTCAAGAACTATATTGAATAAGAATGGTGACAGTGGACATCCTGGTCATGCTCCTGATTTTAGAGTGAAAAGTTTTGGCGTTTGTCCAGTTAGTACGATATTGGTAGTTGGTTTGCCATAGATGATTTTTATCAGATTGAGATAAAGAATAGGCTGGCTAGGTAGCTCATCGGATTAAAGCACCTGCTTAGGCAGGGATGCAGGGACCTGGGTTTCATCCCCTGCATGCTATGCCAGCCCTGCCCCCAGTGCCCACTAAGATGGTGATTCAGACTGGGTATGGTGGCACATGCCTATAATCCCAGCACTTGGGAGGCTGAAAACAGGAAAGTCACTGAGTCTGATCTATGTACTGAGACCCTGTAGACTCTGTACTAAATACATTTTAAAAAAGACTATGCTTTCCAATTTTATGCAAGGTTTTTATCATGACAGGGGTGGACTTTATAAAATGCTTCTGAGTTTGTCAGTTGCTCTTTTTGCATCTACTGAGATGATGAGGCAGTTTTTGTCCTTGGCTCTGCTGACGTGGGGTATTACATTTATTTATGTGTGTATTTGAACCATCTCTGTATCCCAGAAATAAATCTTACTTGGTCACGGTGTATAATCTTCTTGGCTATATGCCACATTCTGTTTTCTAATGTATTACTGAGGATTCTTCCATTTATGTTCACCAGGGCGATGCTAGCAGTTCTCTCTTTTGGTTGGATCCTTCTCTGGTTTTCCACTCGAGTTAATGTTCATTTCAAAGAATGAACTTCCAAGTATTGCTTTCTTTTCAATTTCATGAAATAGTTTGTGGAATAGTGGCATTAGATTTTAAAATTTCTTGTAGAATTCAACAGTGAATCCATCTGGACCTGGGATTTTTGTTGTTGTTGACAGGTTTTTAATTATTTCTTCAGTTTCTTTGACTGATATTGGTTTATTCTGAATTTTTATATTTTTTCTTGAGTCAGCTTTGAAACTGTAAATCTGTCTATTTCTTTTGTGATTTCAGGCTTAGAACACAGGTTCTTGAAGTAGGTATTGATGACCTTCTGGAGTTCTGTAGAATTTGCTGTAATTTCACTCTTTTCATTCCCACTTGCAAGAATCCTAGTCTTGCTTTTTTTATATGAGATTGGCTAGAGGTTTGCCAATAGTATCCAATTTTTCCGAGAACCAACTGTTCCATT